>JAULBU010025254.1:0-39109 GCA_032358235.1 Odonthalia washingtoniensis
AATAATAATAATAATAATAATAATAATAATAATAATAATAATAATAATAATAATAATAATAATAATAATAATAATTTATATTGGTAATAATTGGAAAGCATATGAAAACAATAGCAGTAATTTATTATTAATTATTGATTAATAATTATTACAAAGTAGGTAGCAAAGGCGCGAACGTGAGGAAGTCCATAGCGGTTTCCAAGATTATCTTGGCTAATTGATATTTTGACGTGAAGGTAGTGCATCTTCGTGTGTAGCGCTCGTATTTATCTATTTGTTCTTCATTGAAGGGTATACATATAAATGGTATTTAAAAAAAGTGG
Source organism: Odonthalia washingtoniensis (assembly GCA_032358235.1). Taxonomy (NCBI): domain Eukaryota; phylum Rhodophyta; class Florideophyceae; order Ceramiales; family Rhodomelaceae; genus Odonthalia; species Odonthalia washingtoniensis. Next base: position 324 of record JAULBU010025254.1, read on the forward strand.
TTGAATGTTTCGTATTATGAACAGATGATGTTGCCATGCAATAAATTTTGTTAACAAGTGCATATAAGTAATAATTATTGTACAAGTAGTAATATAGAAGAATAATAAGCAGGAAAGTTGAGTGTAACTAAACTATAAATTTCATATACATCAAGCACATCAACATTTCTACAAAAAAAAAATTATCACCTTTCTATTTTTTACCACAATATAACCGAACAAAAACGCAAATAAATAGCAATCAATTCAACAAATAAATATCAACATATCCACCCAGGAAACTCAATCATTAGCAACATAATAACACAAATATCTCAACAATACGTCTGTATACATTAAAAAATTTGTATGACAGAGCTTGCACGACAGCTCCTACAATACGGCCAGACACTCGGTCGCATATTCTACCTCCACCTTGAGGAAAGATACTTTCTTTGGTTTTTTTAAAAAGAAAGTGATAATTTCCACTTCTTCAAACTAAGCAGAATAGTCTTTACAAGTGATTGCCGGAAAAAAACTTGTTGCCAAAGTCACGGGCAAGTTTTTTTTATTTCAACTCCTTCTCAACTCGGATCCTGATCATGTATTATCTGGTGTGGCAGATGTAGAAAGCGTAGAAAATTCAAACGGGTACTAATATATTACAATATATTAAGTGAACAAGTTGAAAACTTGCTATGTTTATTAAAGACATACGATTTCATCAAAAATTTCCAAAGGCATATGAATTTATAGAAACTGAGATAAAGTTTACAGCAGATGGAGGGGTTTTTTCACGTAACACTACAATAAATCTATTTGTAAAATGATATGGGGGTTCTGGGGTTATAAAATACAATATATCTCCGCATTAGTGACAAATCACTTGTGAACTATTTTGGTTTTATAAATGAGCGTTGCGCATTTTTTTGCTTCAGGTTCCCAACTTTGTTTCTAATTTGCAACATTGATGGAAAGTCCAATAGTAGGTTCGTTTCTGACAATCCGAGATCCAGGCTAAGACTTTTCTGACAACTCTCGGAAGTATTTTCTTGTCGACAGTAACAAAACTGACAATTGTGTTTGTATAGACTGTCGACATTGGATTTAGTTTATACGCACGCCTATCGTCTTCTGCACCAGGACTTGTTTCAACAAAAGATGCCATTATATATCTTCAGCAAATTCGTCTGATAATGTTTCTTCTGGACTTTCTTAGCAGTACTGGATGGGACTCCTGTGTCTGCTGCTTCATTAAATTCTGCTACCACTTTGTAGGTAGGTTTCTTCAACACAGCTCCCTCCTTTCCAGTTTCTACATCTCTAGAAAAAAGGTAGGTTTGTTGAATTAGGCCTTTCTTACAGTTCTGGTTCTTTCACACCTTTTCCAGCAGTTGTACATTCATCTAATCCATTGAAAACTGTTGCCGTTATTGCATCTGGTTGATTGATGACAGATTATGTTGCAGTAACTGCATACTGTTCTTCCAATGACTGTTGAGCGTCCATCTGGTTCTTTTTCTTCAAATGACGAATAAAGTTGGATATCATGCTCCCAATTTGCTGTTCCCTTGGAATTGTATATTCATTTGGATTCATCAACGAAATGGTGTTTTGCATCATTGTCGGACTCATTTTGCACTGGTTGTGCGGTACCCATGTGCAACCACTCCTCAATCTGCTCGTCATAATTCGACACAATATTTAGCCCCATTCCGCTCCTCTTTTACAACAACCTGCCCATCCACTGGACAACTCAATGCTATGTAAGTTAACGTCAATGTCAGCATATGCCAATAACGTATTTACACCTGCCCGCGTATATATAACAATTGAAACTTCTTTGTATATCGCATCACAAGCAACCGATACTGTACGACTCAACGTATTCTTTTTTTCCTTTGTAAAGTCACATTTCAGAATATGATTGTTGTGCCGTCCATTATTACGGTATTAATGTCAACATCGTAAATCTAGAAGAATGTTATTCTGCTTGGCATGAATCATTAAATACTCATAACCATCCACTTCATCGGTACATACTTTCTCACAATTTCCAGTTGTGTTAGGTGCATTATCTCCTGTACTATAATCAGAAGGTAATAATCCTATTTCGATTCCATCTTTTCTAGGTGCCTCTTGTTCGTTTTCTTCCCAGTCATCCTCCGTTTCCATTATTTCCAAATTTGACAGTTCAACCTCTGCAGCGGCGTCTTCCACGGCTGTTACATGATCCATAAGCAAGGAACGCTTCCATGAGTGTATCTTACTCATACTTTTTATCTGAACGCCTTTTTAACACCCAGTAAACAAAAGAGCGGTTACACAACTTTGCACTCGTTTCTCGATTGCTCTGGTCGCGGTCTGTACAATTCACATTACCGTTCACATTTGCTTCCATTACTATGTCAGCAGGGCCGCTTTCATTACCGACACTCCCACATATGTTCCTACAACCTTATTCCAGTAGCACTCCTAGATGAGGTAAAACTTTCAGGTTGGACTTCCTCTTCTCTACTGTTGACATGATATGCCAATGCTCGCATGCCAGATGTTTTTTCAATAGTAGATGTCCGATTTGTTTCTTTTCCTGAAACATTATACACTGTCGGGTGCTGGGTAAACATTAAATTTCTTGAGAACCCTCCTGAATTTTGAAACGATTCAACTTTGTAAGCTTTGTCACAGAATTCCGTGAATTTTAACTCCCAACATTTCCAAATTCTGCTATTTTTTGTTTCTTTCGCATTTCGCCATTTCAATAGATTTCCAATGTCCAGATCCATTGATATAAGCTTAACTGAGTTGTTTCTTAATCCATTATTAAATTTCAATGCCTCCACGACATCCTCCGGAACGTTCACATCCATTTTTCGGTTACGAATTTCACAAACTGTCGCTTTGCAATGGCAAAGTGAGCTTCAACCATTTTTTACGGTCCTGGACGGCAGGATGGCCGATTCCAATCAATTAGAATCCCTGCCTTTTCAAGACTTGCACAGCTACTCCATCGAACAGGTCATCATTGTAACCTATGGCATTGTCCGTCACAATCCAGATCTGTTCACATTCCTGTAATTCCTTCCGTATCCGGAATAGTAACGCTTCCAGAATTGATATGATTTCTAGATAGTCCTATGTTGTGTCCTTCTGAACAAAGCGACCTACAAAAAACATTGAAAGCTCATCCTTCGTTTGATTACCACTACTCAATTATATTTCTTCTGTTTTTTCTACATCGCTTTTTCCCTCGTTCCTCCCTTTGGTCTTAACTCCTTTCATATTTTATTTTCTGTTGCGAAAATCCTTTCCTTCTCCTCTTCTGCACTAGTGGGCCTATAAAAACACCAAAGCCGTGCCAAAACATGCCTATTTTTTCAAAAAATTGGGCAGTAGATTCCCTGTATCTCAGTCGCTCCAGCTTCATTTTGTAATCCATGAACGCTGCACAGCTTTTTCCAGAAGGTAGACTCTTTATTTCAGACAATTATTTTCCTATCCTCTTATTCTGAGCCCGCATTCAATGAACATGTCCCATATATATCTTAATATATATATATATATATATGCATGTATGTATGTATGTATATTGTTCCTACAGTCATCCAGAACAGTATTCAACTTCTCATTTGATGTACCAATACTTACATGTAACTCATCTATGACCCGAAAAACCGACATATATTCAGTACAAGTTCCTACTTCAAGAGAAGCACAAACTCCTTCTAGTAGTGCACAATTTCTATCATGGAATGGATCGGCATCTATTTCATCTATATGCGCTATGAAATTGTATTTCAAGAACGCCTTCATTCCTTGTATTCCACGAAGAAAATTAGTTTTTTCAACAGGATCCATAACCTCATTTTCAACAAGCCCTCTGACATTGTTGAGATTTTCATTCACCAGACCATTCAGAATGTAATGAACACATGCCTGGTGCTTTACCTCACCTTTTGTTATTTTATTCACTGTATTTATAAGTAATGTTCATCCCAGTTTTCCCGTTCCTCCTATCAGATTCTCTTCCAAGTAATATTTTCGCCACATTGCCTATGTAGACGTTTTTCTCAAAACTGATGGAATTTTTCGATGCCCTCCATCACACCTGGCTCTTTTCATACCACATGATAACGATTACATATTGTCATTTCGTAGTATGAACATAGCCGTTGGTTTTATCTCAACATCAGTCAAGAATCTACATCCAAATTTCTGCTTTACTATAGACCCTTCATTGATCAAGTTGAGCCAATCATCCCTCGAAAAATTTCTAGCAGCACATAATGCACCTCTCGTCACAGACACACGTTCACCTCCACTTACCTCAACGTCAAATGGCCGTTCCTCCGTACACCCGTCCCATTCCTCTGCATTCTCCACACAATCCACATCAATAGAAAAAAGGTAATCGCCATTGTCATTAGCAGCTTCCATCTCAATTCCTTTCAACATTTTCTGAACAGTCATACCTGGCATATCTGCTAACAGGCACGCCCATAACATACAATTGTATGAATTATCAATGCTTCTATGTTTTGTTTTTTTAACGCAATAACTATATTGTAAACTATACGGTTTCTACTACATTTTCCATCAGGTATTCCTCATAGAGCCCGTCGATATCGTTTGGAAAAATCACACTCGCAATTTTCCTTGTACACGCATCCAGTGCTTTCACGACAATGTTTTCTTTCATCTCATTGGAAGGTGCGGCACGGTCCTATACTTCAGGAAGTGCTTTGATATCTTGGAGAAGGAAAATATCGATATTCTTACTGCTGAGAATAATGAAAATGCAATTTTGGAAAACTCGCTCTTCCATACCTTTCTCATTGAATTTTTGTCATTCAACGAAAATTCAAAATCAAAGGAGTCATTTTTCCGAGGTTTTCAACGTGTCGTAGGTACATGCCATATTTCCACGACAAATTAATTTCATCCACAAGTAAGTACTGTTAGCGATCCGAAACGGTTGGTGAGATTGAAATTTGTGAAAGCGCAGTACAATTTTTTAGAATTTTGTATATGAAAAAATGGGATAGAAACATGCTACTTACCATTTGTAATCGACTTCCTCAACACAGAACTTAATACGTAGCTATTTTCAATTACGTAGCTATTACAAATTATATCATGTCTTTCCAGTTTCAATTTATGAGTTGTTCCTATTCCAAGCTATTGGTTTCTCCACTAGTTCTTTGTGACCTGCATCATGGATTTTCTCTCTCAAAATCTTGTCAACCAAGCAGATTATAATAAGAAACTATTGGTCTTCTGAGATGTATGTTACGTCTCATACAGACGTCAAAATGCGTTACAATGTCAATAAATTGTTACTTTTTTTTGTAGATAAAATACAGGATGTTCACATACATATGCACCTTGAGTGTTCACCTTGTTGTCGTTTGTTCCGTTTTTTGCCGAAGTTGTTGATGACAGGTGATGTACATGACCATATTCTCATCGTTTGCAGCACTGCCCGATACAGGAGCTCACCCAGTATACCAAAGTAGGAGTATTTTTCCATCATCTGGCAATTCTTTTTTTATTCTACTAGCTATACGTTTCTCTGAAACCTAAAATTTTGATTATTTTCATAATGAATCACCACGAGACACGTACTTTATACACGACTATACATCGACCTGACTTCTTCATCACTGTGGTCCATACAAGTCACTATACGGTCTTCTTGTCACAATACTATGCCTCATCTTTTATCCGCCCAATAACCACTCTACATTGCTGCACCATTACACTCACTTCTTTCCAATTGGATGAACCGTAAAACAATTTGAAATGTAAATTCTTTGTTTCACAAAGCACGGAAGTTCATTTACGGGCTCTTCTTTCGACATTTCAAAACTCACCTTCTCTTTCATCCATCCGGAAGTTTCCATCCGTTTCCCATATTTTTCACAATAACAATCTAAAGAACGTCCAATTTGTTTAGAGATATTTTTCATAAAAATCAGTTGCAATTTCTAAGCCCTGCTTCCAAAAGAGATTGTGCTGTACTCTTGCCAGTTATAATACATAGTCTCTCTTGGAGTGATGGGATTAAAATCTGTGATAGAAACACACGTGTTATTGTACATGTTTGAGTGACTCAATACAATCTACCAGTACAGTATAATCTATATACCTAATGTTCGATTTTTTGTCAAGTTGAATTCACGATATCACTTGCATTGCTGGGAGGTCCATAACATATTAAAGTAGGGAAAACTAGGTAAATGTGGAGAGCTTGAGATGACAGATTTATCAGTTAAATAAAACATACATTCACTCCTTCCAATGGAAAGGAATAGTGTTGAGACGTTCAAAGTATCAAAGGGTCCAAAAGAGGAGCAATTACGTTGGTCAAGTTAGATCGACAATAAAAATAATTCCTACATATTGCTTCGGACGATTGAAACTAATAATAATAATAATAAATTTATTGAAATGAGTAAATCAAGTTAGGAATTTGACAATGAAAACTCATGACAATTAAAAAAATTTTTTTTATGAAATCAGTACATTAACTTCGGAATTTGGGCGCTTCAAGTTAGGTTTCTCAGACACTGGGACGTTCTCAGCCGTAAATTTTCCTCCAAATCACCACTTCCTGTGTGAAAAGAGAATAGACTGATGGTATGGATATCTCAGAAGCAGGTGGCACATTACTGCGCTGTATTTTCAACCCTGTCTGTACATTTTCTTGAACTCAGTTCATACTTTCTGTTGATGTAACGGTAGAATGATAACTGGAGGAGGAGGTTCGGGAGGTGTTGAATTATCATCTAGAAGGAAGTAATTTGTATGTTTTGCTCTAGGTTCTTGAATTAATGTAGTGCTCTGTTCAGTATCATGTTCATAGTCTGTGACATAATTTCTGTTACCACTATTGACATGTGGTTCTTTTGTATGTGATTCATCATCACAAAAGCTCGTTTAGCAAAATATAAGCCATGATCTCGACCCCCACCATAGATAACAAAGTTGTCATTGTCGTCATTATCAATATCCTGCTCTGTGATGTCGTTTTTACCATCAACATCGTCGCTTGTAGCTCCACTTTGAACATTTTCTTCCACAACCCGTCCCAAAGTCAGGTGGGACAAACCCAAAAATTGGTCTCATCGTATCAAGCTATCGGGCATGAGGAAAAATTAGGTCACCCCACATGATCGCATCACGTGGACTCTCTGCTCCTCCCACATATTCGATTTGCAGTAACAACCGCAGAGTTCAATGAAACTTCCCCCTTCCATCGAACAACTTGGAAATAAATTTCTTCGTCCCATCTACAACACTCTCTCCGACCACAAAATATGAGTCTTTGGTAACCCTGAACAGAGCTTTAGCGATATAGTCAACCACATGCCCTTCCACATCCGCCTTTTGCAGACTGAGAGACTTGACGGCATTGTATTTATCTCTGTTGCCAAGTAGATCGTCGTCCAGCGTAAGAAACTGGTAGAGAGGGACGAGGAAAATCTTCTTCATGTAATGGAACTCCAGTTCCTCAAACCCCTAAATGTTGCGTCTCATATTGTTGCGAGACCCATGTACTGGCAACATCTTTGCAACGCATACTGGGGGGAGTATTCCATGATATTGAACCAGATCAATCTAATGCGTCCAACAGACGGTTGGTTTTGTATTCCATTATTTTTCAGATCCTACAATGCCTTCTCCAGTGAGTATCTGCTGTGTGAGAACTAAAGAATAGAGTGAAAAACTTGTAGAAGTCACATTTGCTAACAGGTTCAACTTGTTAGAAAATGTGACCTCTACTGGTTTTTTGAAGTATTAATGAGTTCCGACAGTTAACAGAATAACTTTCAGTTCGTCTATTAACTGTCTCACAAAAATACGTTCATTGTTCAACACCACATATCAGTGTACCGGTGGATGAATTTACATTACAACGAAAGAGGTCTTCTATACAGTTAAGCTTTTCACTACCATCTCCAAAACTATATTGGACACGACAGTGCTATGAAAGCGTCGTGCCCTCTCATCTGAAACAGTACTAGGAAAATCCTCATCACTCGTCAACATCGTTCCTTGTTCTTTCACTATTGACCAGTTTTTCGTGATATCCCCATGAATCGTAGCAGTTCGTGCTACGCGTCCTCGTGCATGGACAGTTACACCAATACCACAACTCCTCAGTATCACATCTCCTCGTCCCCTTGTACCACAACGCGCTTCTCTTCTCCTAACAGTTAAACTCGCAGTATAATTCATTTCGGTTACGCCAACCCCGCCGACAACATTGTTTGTTGCTGTCGTATAGTGGGAGAACTGTTTAGGTAACTGTTAGTTCATACCATTTTTCGGTTGAAATTTTCAATGTCGGGATGGCGATTGCTCGTTTTGTTGGTATGATTGGAAGATTGAATCCATTAGTTGAGAATAGTTGTTTGGTTGAAATGGGTTAGTTGATGTGAGATGGATTGTGATGACCTCAATTGGGTTTACATGGATTGGTAAAGGTGTGATAGGCAAGTTCAGGTGAGATGGTCATCTTTAGGTTATATGGACATCTGAAAAAGACGGGATTTTTGTAGCTAATTTTGAAAGTTTGTATATTGAAAATATGCTCTCGTTTTATAAACTTTGAAGAATTATATGTTTCGGCGCAACGTTATGGCGACTACGAAAAATATGTTATATTCAGATAAAAAGTTGTTGGAGAAGAATCGACTACTTGACCTCTCCAGTTATTTATTCTTTTATAGGAAAATGTTTTAGTAAACATGTAACTCCTATGCAATACTAAATGTTTTTAGTGGAGTCTGTAAAGTAACTACAATGAAATAACAATGCAATAAACGAATTCAGTGCAGTCTGTAGAAAATAGTTTCTGCAGATGCGATGAGGTTTATACAGATACAATAGGGTTTATAAAAACAATTCGATGTAGATATTTTTCTCTTACGAATTAGTAAATTACCCTAACATATGTACTGTAAACAGGTTGTGGAATCTAACTATTTACCAACACTCCCACTTTCTTTTCGTCCGAAATCGTAGGTTTTTGTTTTTCGATCCATTGTTCGATGGGGTGGTCAAGTATAGACATCTTGAGAACATCGGAAAGATACTATTTTGGTCGAACCTTTGTTAATGCATCTGCAGGTTTATAATTCGTTGTAATGAATGCAACATCATGAATTTCATATGTTTCATAAGAATCTTTGACAGTCTTAAGATCAATCATGAGTCTTTTTTCTGTCGTTTGAGTAGAATTTCTAATTATATCAAATAAAGAAAGACTATCAGTATACATGTAAATTGGCATTTTTGTTTCAGGCATCCATTGTAGATCATATTGAATAGAGTAGGCGACGTAAAATGCGTCTGAAAATGCCATTAGCTCACTCCCAAGTACGAATCGAGTTACTCTTTTCGCCTTGTGTGAAGATCATACAATATGTCGGCATAAATGTGTATTATCAGCCAAGGATATGATAAAACCAATCTGTGATGGTTTCTCTTTATTGGATGAATATGAAGCGTCACTATATGCACGAATATGTATTCCTCCGATAGATAGCTTCGGGTATTTCAGATCAAATTGTTTTCTATTCTGTAGATAACGAACTAATTGGTTCTCATTTCTAATTACCTTCGAAGTGTTTTGGGTGAAGTGTTCTTCTGTTATTTGTCTAAATAAATCCACTTTACACGAAATTTCGGGACGGGTTTGAGTAGTCCAAGCGAGTTTGGCTACTATTATCTAAATGAAGTATAATTATCAGATATTGGAATAAGTTTAATATTATTTATGTATGATTTCTGGTTAATTACAGTAAAGTTATCCTGTGATTCAATTCACACATCGGTAAATTTCATATTGTCCCATTTTCTTGACTTGCATTGGAAGGTTTTCTCTGTTTTCTCAATATTATTGCAGTATTTTTTATCTCCAGGGTGTATAGTATCATCTATATATGTTGCACACATTACTTTCAATCTATTGCCTTTATTTTTGAAGAAAATCTCAGCATCAGAGATAGTGGATGTCATTCCCAGGTCATTGCTTGGGTGATATTGTAATGTTTTTCCCCAATAGTGACCACTGTCCGCTAATCCATATAATGGTTTTAATAATTTCATTAAAATATTTGACTTAGTGAATATTCTTTTGGAGGTTTCACATAGATATCTCTCATAAGCTTCTCAGTACTTTGACGATATGATTGAGTAACATCAGATGAGAACAATCTGAACCCTAGTATAGTTGCAAGTCCAACTAAAACATTGGAAGATTGTTGTTTGGATGTTGCTGTGCCATGCACTAATGAAGTCTTCATTTTATCTCTATATCCTTGTGCAACAAATCTAGCTTTCCAGACCTTTTCGTTAGTACCTTCGTCTTTAATCTCAAGTACGAAGCGTCCACCAAGATTATTTGCATCATTAGGAATATCATCCTTGCAAACCAGTTTCCATGTTCCTCTTTTTATAAGACCATCCAGTTTTCTCCTCTTTTCTTCAGCGAAATCTTTGCTTCTTGAATCACTGGGATAAATTATTTCAGTTATTTGAACATGATATTATGGACTCTTCATATTAGATGTCGAATAAAAGCATTCAATATCATTTAACGTTCCCAATGGTTCAGTGTATTGTATATCATTATAATATGGCTTTAATTGAAAAGCATTGAAAGCTCGCCTTTTCTTTTTTTCTTGTGATATAACTGTAAAAATTCTTCCTGTGCTATCTATTACTACGAATGGTCCAACCGATTTCTTTTTCTTTTCAGAGAAAATTAAAACTTTTCTCCCTCTTAGTATGTTATATTTGCTGCAGGTGGTATCTTTCTAGTCAATACAGTGACGAGTCTCCTTTCCGCTACAATGGAATTCATTTCCATTTGTGCTTTGGAAAGGACCTCCATCCTTTCTTTCTGAATTGGTAGATCAATACTAATAATAGTAAATCTAGGTATTACTTCGAACGTAAGCAGGGAGTGCACTCTTCCGTTTTCTCCTATAGTATCATTCATACCTTCAAGTGCAAGTTTCAGAAGTATTTTCTTGTCAATGGTAGGAAAATTCATTTTTATTTTATTAAAAAAATTCCGTAATGGTGCATGAAGTAGTTCTCTTATACCTAGAGAGCTATGAGCTTCCAAAACAGATAATCTTAGTTCAATTCCAGCGTTATCCGTTATTTGTTTCCATATTTAGGAAGTGAAAATAGAACCCTGATCTGTACGCATCCTATTTGAATAGCCAGTGTATAGTAGACACCAGCAGGTCAGAAGGGCTAACCATACACCTTCAACAGATTTTCCGGTCGTTTCTCCATGGGAATCAAGGAATACCGCGAAGGAAAATCTCGTTGCTATATCAACTACATGAAGTATTGCGTCTCCATCTAAAAACATTAAACCTATTGAAATTTCACCACCAAATATGATTTTATCTTCATAAGCAATTGAAGCTCAGAACCGTACTGGAGCAGGTCCATATCGTTGACAATTTTGACAATGTCTTGATATGTCCTGTATGATGTTCATTGTTTCATAGTTCGTGTCATTTGGGCGGGCTAATTTCAACAGATTGAACAGCTTGTCACTAGCAGGATGTGACAATCCCCTATGTAGTCTCATGAGTTCTGATTTTGTAAATAGAATTTTATTCTCTTTTCCCCATTCAGGATATATGTGGCCAAATTTTCTTATAAGTGGGATCTTAATGTATAGATCTGGAAAACAGAGTGTATCTCGTACAGTATCAACATACATTCTGTACTTTGTCATCAAATACAGTCCAATAAGAAACGGTATGTCACCGTCTACAATGCCAACGCGATGTATTATAATATCACTACTATCAATTGTTATTCTAAGTGGTATATATCTACTTGGTTTCTGTTTATCGGCTCCAAATCTGTATCGATTCCTACTTTTTTGCGGTCTCAGGGTGGAACCCATAAACTTGGAATATGCTCTGGCTTGTGCTAGTATAATCACTGTGGATTGTGCTCCGGTGTCTAAGGAATCCCCATGCTATGTATCATCCTTTGATAATGAATTGATAAATATTGTATGCATTATCGAAGTGTGAAGGCACTCATTTCCTTTGGAGATAGAACCAAAGCTAACACTTTTGGAGTGCAGTCTATCTCCAACTAAAATTCCATTGGATCCAGTTCTTCGGTTACTATAGCACAGTTTGCTATTTCGTTTTGAAGATTAAAGTCGTCATCGTCATCCGAAGGATTTTTTATGGTTTTTTCTATCTCATCTTCTCTCATTCACTCGAGTGTTTCTTCAGTCTGTTCACATAGTTCAAATAGAATTTTAGAACTATTTTGGTGATCTTTTCCCAGTATATTCTCTACATTCGGTCTCAAACGAATCTGACTTTTACATTCCCTAAGTAGGTGATCAGGTGATCCGCAATTGAAACAAAATCTCTTTTTACACTGCTTCACATATTTATTTCCACTATTAAACGGTCTCCGAAATGGAGCGGAGGATGATAAACCTGGGTTTCTTGGTTGACCATGGATACTTTGTCCATGCCAAATAATTCCAGGTATGGTAGAATTTGGAATTATTTTCTTAAATTTATTGTCCGCTTCTTTTCTAGATAAATGTTTTGATGATGTAACCAGGCTGTATTTAAAGCAGTGTATAACTGATAAAAGTTCTACTGGGGTACAGCAGCAGCACTTTTTGTGATTGCACTTTCTGTCCAATCAATTACAATAACAGCGTCATGAAGATACTAAACTAAGTCTTCATCGCTTCGGTGATTCATTGGACCTTGAAGACCAAACTTGAGTATTTTTTCACGTAAATGTTCTAGCGCTTCACTTACTGAATACTTCTTCTCATTAATAACTGACGGGAGTCTTAAATTCTGTAGGTATTTTCGGATACGATTATGACGAGTTATTGCGTTATATTCGTCTCTCATAATTAGGCAAGCATCAGTAAACGAATTTATATTGGCAGATATAATCTTATTTCTAAATATTCTCTTCGCTTCTTCATCGAATATGTTGTGAAAATATTTCATCTTCTGTGTCAATTTGGATTAAGATCCTGACAAGCATCTACGTCGTTCGAAATGAATTAGTTTATATCTTCTCCGATTTTTCCAGTTAATATTTCTTCTCTCTTAAAACTCATTGCTATTTATATAGCTACGCTACGTTCTTTGTACTCCGTATCTTGTTGAAAGCTGGGCGTTGACAGTGAATGCGGATTTGTATTATCTGTATTATCTTCATCCTGCGAGTTATGTGCAGAATTTGTAGATAATATCATATTTGCATGTATCAGTCTTCTTGCTTCGCTTTTATCTTCCTCATCTCCATAGAATGATTCTAGAAGACCATGGCTTATTAGACGAATATGCGGATTCAGATAATATTCTACTGCGTTAAGAACCATATAGTTTTTAAGTATACTATATACGATAGTAAGACCACAAATTATTTCTCTTGCATAAAGGACTCCTGGGGGGAAGTCGTCGCGAAGTATTTCCATAACTTCGGCAGGCTGCGGCTGAGGATCAGTGTTTTCCACTAATTATAATGCAGAAATAATATCGTTATGTTTTCTGGATTCTGTATTGTATCCAGAACGGTTATTTTTTTGGATTGTAAGGACATTATACATTATTTAAAAAGCGTGACTAATATAATAATATTTCATTAGATGTTCATATTAGAAACTTTCTTATGATCTTTACCAATAAGGTGTGCCTGTAACTGTTTGTGACCGTCAAATTTGTGATCACAGTTAGTACAGTATAGGTCAGTCTTCTTATCCAACAGGGCGTTCGTTTGACGACGGGATTGGATATGATCGTAGAACGTCTTGGAGCTGTTGCAACTTATGTGACAAGTTTTACAGTAACGGGTACTACGCGGGGGATATTTATTGTCATTTTTAGTTTCCTCTTCGCTTCTTTATCTTCTAGAGCAGCAGATTTCTTCTTCGATAGCTAATGTAATCTTTTGATTGGCTCCGGATGAGCTGGTGTCCGCTTCAGGATGTGGTAATTCGTAGGTTCCATCTACAGTAAAGGTTTTTTTTTTATATTTTATTTTATTCTTTTCTTTTCTTTTCTTTTTCTATATAAATCTTTTCTTCTAACTTTTTTGTATTATTTTTTAGTTTCATTTATTTTTATATTATTATTTTATTCATTTTATGTATATATATAAATCAAATAATTGAAATAATTAAATTAAAAAAATTATTTGCAGTAATTCGATTTTGGAGTATTTAGTCCGCTATCAGAGACACCAAAATGGCAGACTGGAAAATAAGATAATTAACTAATAGACCAAATTAAAAAAAATAGAATTGTTAATTAGTTACTTACTCATTGATTAGCGCCGGAATTTTGTAGCGTTTACATCGTGCTATTAGCATGTATTGTTGAATGTAGCGCATAGTTATAACTGTCGCAAATTTCCAAAGTGTGTATATTGAAAATATGCTCTCGTTTTATAAACTTTAAAGAATTATATGTTTCGGTGCAACGTTATGGCAACTACGAAAAATATATTATATTCAGATAAAAAGTTGGAGAAGAATCGACTATTTGACTCTCCAGTTCTTTATTCTTTTATACGAAAATGTTTTAGTAAAAATGTAACTTCTATGCAATACAAAATTGTTTTAGTGGAGTCTGTAAAATAACTACAATGCAGTAACAATGCATTAAACGATAAAATGTAACTCCTATGTAATAATAATTGTTTTTAGTGGAGTCTGTAAAGTAACTACAATGCAATAACAATGCAATAATCGAACTCAGCGCAGTCTGTATAAAATAGTTTCTACAGATGCAATAAGGTTTATACAGATACAATAGGGTTTATACAGATAATTTGACGTAAATATTGTTCTCTTACGAATTAGTAAATTACCCGAACATATGTACTGTAAACAGTTTGTGGAAGCTAACTATTTACCAACAATTATCTTTCCCCTTTCGGAAAAATGTAACAGACAAGCGTCGATTATCGATTCTCACATCACCTCAATGATTCACCCGTTACAACAAAAATTATTATTTATTCCTCAAAATTGCTGCTTTCTTACATTTCGAACCATTTCATTGTACGGTCAACAATTCCTATTGTTTTATCACATGCCCTGATTTACAGTACATTAAAAGATTTTTATTTTATACACACTCCATTCAATCAGAGAAGGCCATTCTTGCGTATTAACTCTCCCCATGGCATCCAAAGTCACGCTACAGGATATCCCAACTTGATAAACCAGTGCCCTGATATTTGGTCTTTCGATTTAATGTTGGGTTAAAACGTCATAAAAACATTAGGGATATTGTTAACTGCTTTTTTACACCCAAAAGAAAATGAAGAACTATCTTCATATTGTCGAGTGGACCCTGCTAATATGATAAAAGGCAAGAAACACGGATATGACAAAAGCAGTGCAAAATTTCGTCTCAATCGGCCATCACGCAAGGGAATTGTGATAAAAACTGATAAAACTACAGTACACTATTCCTATTGAATTCGCAATCTCCAGGATGACAGATTGAGGCCGTGAGCCCATATATAGGACACTTCGTGTACAGTAAATATTCACGCATAAATAATATTTAGGGCATCTCCAGTTAGGTCATTTCTGGTTGGGCGTTGACTCGTCATTGTTGAATTTCAAACTCAATGCCTGGCACCAGTTAATAAAGAACTTTTTAACGAATGTTTTAATTGCAAAGAATACAGTAAGGCGCTGAGTTTTCTGTTGAGTTTTTTGAAAAACTCAATATCAAACTCAGCGCCATCTTTAGGTCCGCCATGGAAAACTTAATTGAAAAAAACTATGAAAAAAATTTGACCAATGAAAAAATTCGGTGAAACCTTGAAGAACTATGAACTGGAGCGTGTTGACGAAAAACAGGGAAAAAGCTGTGACACAAGTAAACAGACTGTACAGTGATGTACAGTTAGACTGTAAATTAGAGCAATGAGGCACAAAGAGAATAAGCTCCAGATAGAAATTGTGTAAGTGGAGGGGGGTCGCAACCGGCATGTAGCACAGTAACGGTAATGGCCAAAGAATTTTTTCAATTCCTTCCACATGCCATTGTTTACGTCCTCACGCTCCATTGTAGTATACGAATCACGAAGATATCGTGCATATATTTGCAAAGACGACATACTAAAAGCGTCACTAACCTATCAATTTATCATTGCGTGAGTGACCGGGCGGTTACTGTTACAGAAACGTAACAAGTCTAGACATTGTCGAAGAGGGGATATGAAAATTATTGATGTATACCAGTCAGTGCGGCGTGGAGTAACATTCCAAAACACGCGAGATAAAATTCCCGGATGTGAGGAAGAACAAGTACATCGTAATAGGGACAATACAAAACAATCACAAACAATCACAAGCGCAAGAAGTAAATTGACAGTCTACAAATTTATGTCGAAAATGAAAGGAAAAACATTAAAGAGAGCAATGAGAAAGAGTTACACGGCGGTATTGATTCTAATATCTGTCGAAATCGTAGTGATATAGATAACATAGTACACACCCAACAAGCAGCAGCAAAATAGGAAGGGGTGATAAGGAAATAGACGGATTCCGAGTGGAGGAACAATCAGATATATTTATAGATCTGTAAATTGAATTGGAAAGAACATACGAAACAAAAAAGGGTAACTGGTAGAAATGAAGAGAAATGTAATAAACGACCACACGTATGCAAGGAAACTAAAAATGAGGGAAGCACGACGGAAAGGTTGAAATGTGTAAAAATTTCATTTGTCTCTAGATCAGAAAGGACAGGTTATGGCGCTGCCAGTGTGGAAGGGGAACGTATGAATGGAGACGACAACTCAAGTAATGACTGTCATATAGAATTTGATGTAATTAGTGGAGTGGAAAGCTCTGTACATAATAAAGAAGAAATAAATAAGCATAAATATATTGATAGTAAAAAAACATAGAAGATAAATCAATAAATATGAAACGAAAAAATGGAAATGATGACTGTAGTACCCCGCCGGGTAGCTCGTTAGCGGGGTACCTTGTAAAACAGGCGGTGGTGTTAGAGCAAAAACAAACCAAGCTCAACACGTCGGTGAACATTTAACAACGACGTGTAGACTAGGGCTAGGAAGCAGATGAACTCGTCTTGCACGCTTCCAGCGGTGAACTTCAGAGAGCGCACTCATGGGAGAGCACTGCTGATATTTGGCTTCCCAGCCCGTGTGCTGGCCTCGTCGCTAGTCGCCAGAAGTAAGAGGTAATCATGTTTTGGGGTTTTGGGGCGGAGTTGAGCGCCCGGTTATTTCCCAGAAAACCTATGCACGTCCTTGTCGACGCCCAGTTGGCGACTACGAGACGGTATTTATTACGTAAAAACCAGTGGTTCTTACAGACCCGTGAACAGAAGTCCTCAGGTGCGTAAGCACGACACGTGATGAAAGAGAAAACAGGAACGACACGTGTCAAAACAGGGAAAAGAATGGTCAAAGGAGAAACAAAAGGAGAGTAGAAAAGGAGGGAAAGGAGAAAAGTTAGTGTGTGAGATTCCCCAGTACCAGCCTCTGCCACGTTACTACACAGCCCCCTTTCACTAATCTAAATGATGTCGCACTATCCCAAATTAATAGGACGAATATTGTTCATTGTAACGAAATTAAGGACGCCTGTTGGACTTCCAGCGATTTTGTGGGATGATATTTCCCAATCAGGGACGTCCATAGGACGTCCGCAGTCCGGCGGGTATGACGGGGAGGGTGGTGAACGGTATTTGGTGTGGCTTTGGAGAGAGATCAGCCAAGGTGTGGTGTAGCATTAGAGTGTGTCGCCATCACCATAGCCGTCGTTACCATCCGTTTCTTCGTCCCCGTCACCGTTGTCAGCACATCTCCGTCACATTACCGTCACATTATCGTCACATTGCCGTCGTCGTCTTCTTCACCTCATTGCCCCATCTTTGTCCCGTCTTGTCCCATCATTTTGTTGTCATCACATCCACGTCACATCGACTACACGTAATCGTTACATCAACTACACGTCCTTGCCACATCGTCGTCCCATCGTCGCCCCATCGTTTTGTCGTCGTCACATCGACGTCACAAGTCATCGTCAAAGCGACACCGACGTCACGTCATTGGGGTTGAGGTGGCCCCAACAATGATCAATGGCGACTTATTTTACATAGGCTGACAGCGGGGTGGAAACCCGCTCCGACTCTGGAATTGTTAAATCCGACGTCTGTGGCGTCAGTGAGCACCGGGAGAGAGGCCGGGGAGCCTGAGGACTACATTAAAGAGTAGCAGCCGGGGGAAAACCAAAAGCCAAATAAAATTGGGGTGGCAACGGCGGAGGGGAAAGCCCGAGGGAAGGCCAATTATAGTATATATGGAGGCGGCAGGGTGCGCAGCGGTCGGATTTGAGATGGTATCGAGAATGACAGGTGATCCGTGACAGAAGACCGGAATTGACAGAATTTATGGTAGATTAGGGTTGGCAGGAGCGCCAAGGAACGAAAAACATTTCATTGTAGAGGATGGGGTTATGTTGGCGCGCGGAAACGGACACGACACGTCTGAAGGTAGCAAAAGTTCTCTCCGCCAATAAAATGTCGGCACAGCTCGGGAGAGGGGTTGGATCGCGGAAGCGCCGTGGTTCACATGACACGTGTGAAAGTTGAAAATTTTCTCTCCACAATGAAATGTCGGGACGGCCCGTGGGAGGCATTATGGCGTGGGGGTGAGGTTGGGGGAACAGCATTGCCGAGGCCGCACCCCCAGATTGGAACCGATTATCTCCGACGTACGCTGACGTCTGCTGAAGGCGCGGTAGATGTACAGCTCCGAATTGGGAAGGTAACATGTCCTACGTCTGTGATTTGAATGAATAATGCCGACGTCTGCAACTTCAGCTGACAGCATGGAAGTGACGGCCATAGCATAAAACTGACATATTGAAGCCGACCTCAGTGATTTCGGCGGTCGGCAAGTGATAAGTGGACGATGAAAGACGCAGGAGAGAGTTGGACGGACTTTTGAATGATTAATGGCGACGTCCGTTATGCGAACGAATAATGCCGACGTCTGCGACTTCCGCTAACAATAACGTGCAGTATGATGGACGATACGATTACATTGCACTGCGTACAACGACTAACACGATGTTCGTCGTATGCGCGGTTTACGATTTCGTTTTCGTTTTCAAACCGCGATAAGCAGAAACGCCAAGCCACTATCCAGGGGATCGTTTTATGGATTGGTCTATGTATTTGCATTTGCGTTCGATCTTGTCTTTTTGATAAAACTTCTAGTATGATGGACGTCATGATTACATTGTGCTGCGTGAAATGACGAACACGATGTTCGTCGTATGTGCGGTTTACGATTTTATTTTCGTTTTCAAACTGCGATAAGCAGGAACGCCAAGCCACTGTCCAGGGGATCGTTTCATGGATTGTTCAATGAATTTGCATTTGCGTCCTGTTTTTTTGATATAACGTCCAGTATGATCGACGTTATGGTTGTTGTTTTTTGAGGGATGCCCGAGGCGTGGCCGTCGTTCGGAGACGGGGTGGCAGCATAGTTTAGGTGACGGCGGACTGCTTACAGCGTTTTTTTGTTTGTTTGTTTGTTTTTATTTTGTTTTTTTTTTTACTACAATGACATTGCAATCAATTACATATCCAATGAGAATGAAGATATCGGGTATGAAGGTACGGATTCTACTTCCAAAGGTCAACAATGTAGGACAAGGAGGAAGGATTACTTGCAAGACGAAACGGAAGTGGCTGATGTGGACAAAGAGACGGTAAAGAACGGTGAGAAAAATGGCGATATAAATGACTGTGACAACAGTTCATGGGATGGCTCCTTGCAGTTATTGAACCTGTTGTTAAGTAACGGACGACACACAGATATGAAAAATAGCTGAAGTGATAACACAAATGAAAGTGAACAGATTGAAGACAGTATAGAAAATATTGATAGTGTTAGAGATGAAAAAAACAATACATCGGATTATAATATGCTAATAGTTGATAGAATTGAACGACGAAGTCCAAACAGAGTCGGAAATATAAATGACAACGAAGAAACAACACGGAAGTACGGGAATGAGGAAAAGTAACAAGCCCAGAAAACATGCATATGAGCAATGAGAAAAATGGAGAGGATGATGAATGTAATGAAGGTAATGTAATAACTTGGGCTAAACAAGTAGAGAAAAACGAGCATAATGTTGGAATGAAAAGGACTGTTGGACGTGGGTGTCCGAAAGGAAAGAAATCAAAAAAATAATAATGTTGTAGAGGAGAAAAGGTGTGGTCTCCAATGGATCCCCAATGAAGTTTCAATTCTTGGGAAGGCATGGGTCTTACAAACACAGAAACTTATACAGAATGAAGAATCATTGTGGATAGGTATTGAGAAATGTTGTAGGGAACAGTTTGGAATGAAGCGTAGCAAGGAATCAATGCAAAGCAAGTGGCCAACTGTTAGTAAAGATTATCAACTCTGGAACTCATGCTACCATATGGTAAAAAGAATGAAGAGAACAGGTAGTGAGCAAAGAAAGGAATTTACAAACTTGCTCATTCGGTTCATCAGAGTCGGAGAAGACGAGAAAAAGACACCAATCATGATATAGACATAAAATTCAAATATATCGAAACTGCTGAACATTTGTCATCAATTCCAAAATTTGGGGATCTTGACTGTAACAGAGGTGTGAACATTTATAGAGACGAAAAATACATTTCTGTTGTAGCTGCGGATATCTATATGGAACATACGAATTATAATGCCACAATATAGCCTGTCTGTGGCAGTAGTTATAAGAATGACAGAGTAGATAGAGCTGAATATGGAAAGAATAAACTACAAAGCAAACGTGAAAGAAAAGGGGAACGGCGAAGACCATCACCCGTTCTGGAAACTGTTGGAAGGAATTACAGGAAATTTTCTATTGAAAATAAAACGACGGAAGGGAAAACAGCGGAAAGTGCACCAAGTGGGACTAAGTCATTAAATAATAACGGTAATGATACCAATTTAGAAATAAAATGAAACCATTCCATGAAATTAATAAAGAATGCAATGGACGAAACCAACAGAATTATGAAAGAAGTAAGCAGAGAACAACTTCGAAATAGAAAAGTGGGAAGGTTATATATAAGTTTGAGATTGTTTGAGAAAGGGACAAATGAGTATGATGCAATTGTTAAGAAGATAACATATCTAAATGATTATTCCTCCTCTGATGAATAAAAGTGTAAAAAATTAATATACTTATCATGAAGAAAGAAGTGGTAACAGTAATGAAATAGTTGATATATGTTTGCAAGTAACTGCAATAAAACGCAACATAACTTTTGTACAAAGTAATCGAAAAAACATATTATATAGTACAGAAATAAGGAAGAACGTTTTACGTAATTTGGTTATGTGATGAACAGAAAGGAAATAACTGAAAACCATAAAAAGCAGTAATTGTGAATGTGAACGAATGTACAGAATATATTAAATATATGAAAGTGATAATAACAGAATTAAGGAACACGGTAAGAATTGTTGACAATGAATAAATACAAATTGTGTAAATGTATATAAAAAAAACAATAATTTCAAATTTTTATATAGTAATATGAAAATACATGTAAAGAATGTGTATGTAGACAGCAACATTAGCAAGTTACAGAGAAGTACTCACTTTTTTTGTAATTCTAATTTGTAAGACAGTCATTAATCAAACATAACAGTACAACCACAAAGATAACAGCATTGTGCAACTGACATATAAGAAATGGACAGATCACGACACCCGCACTGTTCATCAGACTACGTAACATCTATGAAATCGAAATTAATGAAAGAGGGACATGTTTATAATTATGAAAAATATGCAAACGATGTGAATACATAATAGTGAAACGGTCAGAAAGGTGTGGTCTAGGTTTGTTTCTGGTGGAGGATGTAGATGAAGGAATGATAATAATATAATATAGCGGTGACAAGTTAAACAAGAAGTAAAAAGACAAGCGGGAAGAAGAATATAAAAAAGGGGGAAAGAGCTGACTACTTGGTAGAATTTGAAAAAGATATATTATATGTGGACGGGGTTGGTAGTAAATGTAATGATTGCAAGTATGTCAATCATAGTTGCAACCCCAACTGCGAGTTGGTTACAGTACAGTTCTATGAACAAGGTAGGGAAAATTGGTTATCAGCTTTCCTTTATTCAGGAAAGAAAATGATGAAGGGAACTGAGCTTACATTTGATTACAAGTGGACAGTTAGTATGGATGAAACGTTAAAAAATTCGAATTTAATTCGAATAAGTGTAGATGTATTATCGAAACAAGTTTCGAGAGGTTGTAATGGACGTAAATGAAGATTATCTTGTGCAATGAAGTTTGTTTAAAATGTGAGAAAGTGAATCTGGTACTAGTTACCAATCAGGGGATCATTAGTAATGCATTATTTTAATGCCATATGAAAAGGATATGAAACAGTAGGTTTAAATTTTGCAATAGATTAATCAAATTTGCAGAAAAACAATGGAATTTATATGTGAAACATTTAATATATATTATAATCATAAAGAATCATATAACTCTATAACAATGAAATAAATAGAACTATTAGTTCATTGTAAGTGATGGTAACAGATTGTGTACTACAAGACCAATCAAATCAGTAAGGAATTGTTGTATTACATTCTCTCAACGTTATACGATGAACACACCAGTGAACACGGTGGAAATGGTAAAGGATTTACCTATACGCAATTTATTATCACGCCTATTGACATGGTAAACTACAACAAAATATGGTGTTGTTATCTTCCATAAGATATCGCTCATACAGGAAAGTGATATTTCTACTATTAATAATGTTGAATATATTGCTTATTGTTAATAAGCAATTGTATTGGTCAATATCAGAAGTATATTAATCTTGGTTGTTTCTTCATGGAAATTATGAAACAGGTTATCAACTGTTATTTTGACTTGAACGTGTCTGCGGCCATTGATTATTATTGTAAATGCTTTTCGTAATGATTCAATTACGTATGTTGTGTATTATTATGCCCATAGAATGATACAAGAGCTGTTCTTTCAAAAGAAGACTATGTATGCCACTCATACAAATAACAACTATAAATCATTCTAAATTTGTTATGAGAAGACCTATGACCAGTTGAGGTGGTATAGTTGTCTTATGCGCAAAACACTTCTTTAAAAAACGAGATTATAAACATGAACCATTAAATTAAAAAAGAATATGTTATCCCCATTTCCAAAATTTGTTATTCCTTTCAAAAAAATAAATGGACAGGTTGTTTGTTATGTCGTAAGATGATATGTTTCTAAAATCAATATGTTGTATAGTGAAATTGTAAATAGTTGAATATTGGTATAGTGAAAGTGTACGTAGTAATGTATTGATCTGTAAAAAGATTGATAACTTTGATTAAAATTTCGACGAATAAACTTTTGCAACGTCATCATTATGTCATACAAGTTTTTGTTAATATCATCAAGTCTGTACTAAAATTTAACAATATTCACAACTTTATCGTACAAATAATCATATATACGATCCTTTACCATACTAATTCTTAACTATACAGAAATTTAACCATACTGAAACAGTCATTTTTAAACAATAATTGATAATTTGTTAAAAACATTACAAAAGTGTTTAATTTACTTTCTTTTACAGGATAATAGTAAAACTTTGAAAAATTTCCGATACTTTCCTATTCCTTCCGTGCCCAACAACTACTTAATATTTTCTATCCATGATATATGCACATCACGTTTTCAACTTTATGTAACTTAACATATCCTCACTGTTTTACGTCATGTTACTCTTTCAGAACATTAAAACCGTATACAACCATAATTATAAAAATACTAAGCAATCTTTGGTTTTGTGTGCGTTTTGAAATTGCTAAATAATATAATCCATCCTTCCTCATAGTACTACATCATATGTCATTGCAACCATATGGTTGCATTTGTAACCATACCCCGCACATGTATTGCAAGCTAAATAACCAGTATGACAACAATTGTATCTACTCCGTTTTTGCATCCCATTGAGTCATCTTCAGTTTGTGAGGTTTTCTTCAACATTATTTCTTCCTGTTCTATCTACCTTTCAACTTACTTGTATCACACAGTATACATAGTTATTTCTGCTATTACAAGAACAGCTTTGACTATCTTTGTTCATTTTGTATCCCGTTATAGTCTTAATATTGTAGCATGATACTGTTCATTAAAAAGAAGTAACAACATGTCATAATATATCTTTACATTTTATATAAATAATACTACTGCGGTATGGTTCTTCCACTTCTCCTATTTCCAAATGTTTACATGTGCCATTCAATAAACAGTATTACTGTTTCATTACGAGTATTTAACATTTTGCAAAACTAAATAATTTTATAAATTAAGTTCACGCTATTCATCATTGTTGTAATTAAATTTACTACCTATTGAATTTTTCGTCGTCTCCTCCACATTTCACACATTCCTAATTTTGGTTTCATATAAGTTCATATTTATTTCTAATAATATTTACCTACCCTTCCCAGTCATTTACGCGTCATTCCATTACCATAGTGCTCTGCATTACGTGATCCACCTTTTTTACATAACGTTTCTACAATTTCTATCTGTCACAATGACTGTTTTATTCCCTTACTTTACCATATTTGTAACATATTTAATTGGTTTAAATTGCGCAACAGATTATTACAACAACCATATATTTTATTCATGCAGGTAGATATTCATTTAGTTATTATTTACAATAATACTAATACCATTATTACTTGCTTCATTCTTTTCAGTTATAAAGTAACAGTAATTATTATATTCACACAAATGTCCTTCTTATTTATTTACTTATACATTTATTAACGCACTTACTTCTCAACTTATTACAATTGTAACCTTTTTACATATACAACATTAGTTGTTTCTTCATCAACCGTCCATATCTTTACAATATTTTTTCTTTCGTCATACCTATAATATGAACATATATAGCAAATCATACTACTGGACATGAAGTTAATCTCCAGTTCTTTAAATTATAGTTTGTACAATAAGAAAAATATTGAATGCATTTTTTGTCATTTCCATCCATTAATTTCAACGTGATGTGTTACAAGATTTTTCTGGAGACGAAAACGTTCATCATGATAAGTTAACTGCAAATCTCTCAACATGAACCGTTCCACCTCTTCATCAATGTTTTCTAATGCTTCATTTTCCAAACGTAATATGTTTACACATCCCTCATCTACCGATTGTATAACACGGCCATTTCCATTTTTCCTTCCGTTTTTCATATTGTCAGAATTCAAGTTGTCCAGTTCACCATAACATTCCTGCTTCGCGAATGTTGCAATATTATGAAGTTTAACGCAGGTGTTCTAAATACGTATTGTTTCGTGTCGGTCCCATCTTTGGCTTTCCCTTCGAAGAACTTCGAATCTACTCTGCAAGATACCAAACAACCTTTCTATATCCTTTCTTGGTGATTATTGTAGAAATAAATATTTCTTTTCATGTTGAAAGTTTGAGTTCGCCATAGGTAGAGCGAAAATAGGCCATCTAGGGTATATTCCATCACCCAGAAAGTAGAGAAAGTTATGTACTTCCCCGTTTACACCAATTTTAAACCCGTCCGAAACTTTCATGTAGCATTCTTCCCATAGAACACATCTGGAGAAAGGGGATCTGGATAGCACATTGAGATCATTTTTTTGTACCAGGTCTTCCAGCGAATAATGACCAACAATATAAGTCTTGATCGCACCATGCTTCGCATTGTATTGACACCATTTTAGAAACTTCGCTGTTCTGGTATTTTCCTTTACTCGTACCTGTAAAATTCTTCGCGGAGTAATGCATACAATCCACAGCTCCAATACAACCCGTAAATACGATATTGTTGTATTTCTGCTCCAAGTCCATTACTTCTCTGCTGTCGGAAATCTGTTGAAAAACCATGATCCATAAATCTCTATGATATCTTGAGAAAATTTTCTGAAATTGATGCGGATCGATTCTTCGGACATGGACACACATTCTTCAAGACTTTCAGTACAGTTTCCTGAACATAAAATTCTCAGACACAACAATAAATTCATGTCTGTAGGTATGCATCTGTGATCTAGTCCATTTTGACGTTGTTTCCAAAAACTACTATTCTGACAAAGAAGGTCATCTTTTATTTGAAAATACATCACTCTTGGAATGGAGAACCGTCTTCTGAATATATTATCCGGAAGAGTTGGATTTGTATCCAAATACGCTTTCTTTCATAATGATGCATGCTTCAGACAGTTTTTACTCCCTTGTTTCCTCCTCTATCGTTGTTGCGGCAGATGGCTATCATTTCCAGTATTTTCACAACTAACGCAGCCGAGAATAGCGCACTGATATTTCTGCACCGTTGAACACAACACACGTAACCGCTCAAATTATGTTTTCCTTTTCGAAATTACCGAGAGTACAATGTCATTCGTGATTGTTTCTATAACGTTTCGATGTTGGCTTTTACTTTACCCTATGTCAGAAGCAAATTTGACAGTTCTCCAATGTTCAGATTTCATTTTTCACAACGGTTTTGTCAGTGTACTCAACTTGTTACATAAGTTGCAGCAGATCCATTTTTTATTGCAACATGTCATTAATTGGCACGCATTCACTATTGTCCTCTTCACCCCATTTTTAGAACAAATGATTCATCATCCTTGTTTGTAAACAGAGACGGTCTAAGCAATCGGTGAGTAATTTGTTTTCACAACTCCAATATTTTTGCAATCTTTCCACATTTATTTCGCTACTTTTCTCTACTTCTTTTGCGTTTGAACAATTCTCAGTTGTTGCAACATTGCCCCTTTCGGCTTATATGACATTTATTATACATCATTCTGCCTCACTATATTCCCCTCTTTCCTTTCAATTTTTCCGTACTTCATGCCGATCACTTCGATTAATTATATTATGTAAAATAGTAACAGTACTTTTTACATAGTTATTGCAATCTTGTCCATCCATGATTCTAAATCAATTCTTTACAGAAGTAAAAAATATTTCAACTTCTTTTCTTAAATATTTTATGCCTTCTTCATACTTTCTTTGCCTTTCATTGCCATATTTTCCATTCGATTCAATAATTATAGCCCAATATGGATAATTTCCTTCTGCACAGAAATAAAGCGGATTGCGTACTTTACTTCATGGTTTTTCAATGTATCCTACCTCATGTTCAAGACATAAATCTCCACAGAATATATCATTCAATATAGGTGAATCACTTAATGCATTATTCTTTCCACGGTTTGTAATATCAATATTTTGCCACGTGCAACAGTAACATTCCGCATCTATCCACACCTCCACTACATTTTTCTTTTCTAGATCTTTATGATTGTTTCAGCTTCCGCTCGACACATGCGACACATACCTATGACCTTTCCCCATTATTACACTTTTTAGAAAATCAACGCATCCAGGGAATTCTTTCATGGAAAATTGATTCTCAGTTCGATTCAATTCTTGTTTTGTTGGTGTTTTCTTTAGAAATGTTTTTCCGTATTCTGCTTCTACAAACTTGCAGACGCATTTCACCACACCTCTTACCTCCCACTAATCAATCTTCGAACAGTGCATATATTTCGATTCGGATTTTCCCATACATAAACATTGTAGTGCTATTTTGATTATATCTTTGTCTGTTATATTAAAATACTTCAGTAATAATAAACATGAGTCACAGAGACTCGGTTTTTTGTTCTTACTATCCCTTCGAATTTGATCACAAATATTACGACTTATATTGTATTTTTTATATAACTTCGGTTTTATTTCCTCTATGCATTCTTCCGTCGCTTTCTACACTGAGCGATTCTTGCTTGACTTTGTACCTTCTTGTTCACTGACCTTTTCCATATCATATTCTTCAGATAAAGCAACATCTAAAAATTTTGTCATTTTAGTTAGAGCCTTTTCCTGTTTGTCGTTTATCACACGCTGTTGTTGATGTAGCCTTAAAACTAGTTGTACTTGTTTTTGTCGTCATTTTTTTTCTTCTTCTTTTATTAATATAGAAATATTCATTTTCAATGGTCGTCGTACTCCTTGATTTGTAAATTTCTTCCTTCGTTTCGCACTTGCGCGTTTTTTCAATTTTCAAATAACTGTTCAACTGGTAATTTTCCACTTTTTATTTTTCCTCGTTACGACAGTTTGTAAGTTTTCTTTATTTTTCCGCCGTTCTGCTTTTCCAAATCCATACAGGTTTTCTGTCATATTCCTTCCGCCAATCCCATTTCAACATATTTTACTTTTTAATACATATCCCTACTAGGGATCTGTATTCAAAAGTGAAATAACTGTATGAAATGTAGTACATTCCATACAGTTCATTTTTGTTACTTTGACGCACTACTGTAATGGTTTGCATAATCACTTATTTCTTTTCTAATTTACTTTACCAATTATGTTCCCACATGTCTCTCACTTCGGCCTTCACAAATAATCAATTTCTCCCTATATGTACAACAGCAATGTTATACAGCATTGTCACGTTTATCAATTGTAAATTATGTACACATTCTTTCCGTTTTCTCTACTCCTCTCTAATTTTTTTACTGTACATGTTACACAATATATTTTCTCAATGGCTGTAATATTATTACATGTACAATTTTCTACATTGCACAACTGCACTTGTAGTGTTTTTAAAAATATATTTACCATAAAAAACTTTCTTCACTATGTTCGTATACCTGTTTCAGCTCACTGTATGCACCTTTCTTTAATTTGGAAATTAATTAATAAAAAACTCGACGCCTCCTAACTACAGATGCCCTCAGAGGAGTTGAGTTGAGTTGCATGTAAATATAAATATAATTTGTAAACAAAAGGAAATAAAGAACGAAGGAATGTGTAAACAGTTTCTGATACAATGTGTTTTTACTACATTAAAGCGTCCAAATTGCACTTGTGATTTCTCGAAATGTGCATGTTCAGAACAAATACCATCAATAGAAATGATGATTGTGTCTATGTCTATGACCCAAATTATTGCGAAGGGGGAAGTGAAATCTGGGAAGAAATCGCTGTCAAAGATATAAAACGGGTGTGATGACGTAGCTAACATACAGTGGGTTGAACCGAAGTTTAGGTGTATGTAGTGTGCCGAACAATAAGATGAACCAAATCATTGCTGTTGATGTGACAGGGGTGTACCTAGTAGAAGAAATGATCGCAGTGAAATGGATCGAGATGTGACAGTAGATAAGTTTTTACAATTTGCGATGAGGACAAAACTGCTTGGACACAGAATCAGAGGAAGTGGAACTGATTGTCCTAAAAATGACACCAAATGATAACTCTAGTTGAAAATCAGTAAGCGGAACAGGACGTGGTATACGCAAAATTGGTACGAAAACGAGGGGAAGGACGAAAAAGCAGCAACAGGAACTACTGTCAATTGGGAGGGAATTGCAATGTCAACAAGAGAGAATACTTGCTGGAATCGGAAAAGAAATTGGAAAAGAGACGGTAGAGGATGAATAAATGTATGTTGAGATGGAAGGACTTCATACTTTTCGTAATTTCTCGCAGATCAATGGCTTATTATTTCTTTTCAGTCATAATGTTTGCACCAAGTGGACATTCAAGGAGATGTTTATTATTTGCAACGTTTTTTTGAACTATTTCAAAAGAAATTAGTTGAGTACAGTGCAAAGCTACGGGGTCACTCACATCGTCTAAATAACAGAAAAGAAAAAAGTACAGAACGAAACCTCTGACAGAATTTTCTGCGATAAATTACGGAATGTACAGATCTGTGGAACATTGCGACGACGTAACAGAAGCGAACAAGGTACGCATTTATGTTCTTCAGTTATATAAATTCTTAACAGACCTATGTCAAACCAGTTAGTCTACGCCTTTCATTTTTGTGAAATATTAGATCCGTTTGCAGTCTAAACCGTTCTTCCAAATCGTTTAATCGTAGGTCACGGAGCATCAACCGTTCGGCTCCATACTAAACATTTGTCAAGACATTCATTATTGTATGAGCTCTATTTTGATCTATTTCCAATTCAGCCTGTTTTCATTGCTATATTACTTCCTCGTTATCCCTCTTAAATCACCTCAGTAACTCAATAATATTCCTTCACGGTTCATTGGTTCATACGAACAAAAATATTATATATTATGATGCATTTATTGTAAATCCGAATGATTTAGTTCAGTTCGAAATGACGGTTCTCACTACGCAGAATTT
Organism: Odonthalia washingtoniensis; assembly: GCA_032358235.1. Taxonomy (NCBI): domain Eukaryota; phylum Rhodophyta; class Florideophyceae; order Ceramiales; family Rhodomelaceae; genus Odonthalia; species Odonthalia washingtoniensis. The sequence goes on from JAULBU010025254.1 coordinate 30,630, forward strand.
CAAAGCGCGACTGTAGAATTCTAAACAACCAATCCACATACTTCAATACGGATTCTGGGTTGAAATAATAGTTTTGAGCGCCTACATCTTCTCTATCACCCATTGGTATTCCAAACAATGGCTAATTGGGGTATATATCATCCACGAGAAGATATATAAGTGATGTGGATAGCATTCTCGTCCCATTCTGAAACCATACATTACAGTTATGCAGAACTTCTCATTAAAAGTACTCCTTAATAATGGGACTTTCATAATACATTCAAGTCCTTGTTTGTACCATTACGGACAGAGTACCAGGCCCAAAAATATAAACTGTGATCGCACCACCGCTCACATTGTATTGTCACTTTTAGAATCCCTTGGGTTGATATAGTGTCCTTTCAATGTTAAAGGAAAGTTTTCCACTTGTATTTCATGCAATCAACTGCCCCAATGCAACCTAGGAAAACGACTTTTTGTTATTCATATTGAATATCTTTTGATTCCGAAACGGATGGAAATCAATTAAAGAATTTCTCTCTATAACCTTCCATTTAATCAATGAAAAACTGAATAAAGTGTTTCCGAGCAAATTACTGAGACATATAAATGGCATCATCGAGGCTGTCCCCTGAATTTCCTGTATTATTATAGATGACAAAACGTTTTCACTACACAGACCATTTTGAGATGTGCCGAGGAATAAAATTGTGTATTGATTTCGGTTGTTGTTGTGAAGGAATTGAGCTGGTCGGGCACGTGCAGTTAGTTTCGATTTTTTAACTTTTGAGTTCACAATAGTGCCTACTGGGCCAAATGGTATTAATATTGTTGGAGATGGAGATGTGGGATCCAAAATGAGAATGAAGGATTCATGCGTTATTTTTTAGGCATATGATTGTACTTATAGGCAGCGTCAATTAAATAAAAGTCCCAAAAATTTAGCGGGAGGTTACTGTGGGCCATATCAGAGCATGCATAATTCATAACGTCCGATTAATACTTTCTTCTCTGTAGTTTGATCGAAGTTGATACGGTGTGATTGTTTTATGATCAATTCCATTGTTCAGTAAGAAGGAATTTACGATTTTAGAGAGGTATTCTCTGTCGTTGTCAGAGTGTAGTCTTTATGGTTTCGTCCTTGTGTGTTATTTACATCTTTGATTGTTTCGGGTATGATTTGAATAAGTTGCGCTCTATATTTGATTGATCCATAAATTTTTTATCATAATTACGTGTCAATAAACTTCACTATATGCCGATGCGCTCGACCAGAAGGAGGAGATATTGGCCCCATGTTGTCGCTGACGATAAAGTTTCCAGGGTTGTTTGTGGAGTGATGTTTTCGTGTATGGTCAGTCTGTGCTGCTTTTCCTTCGGCACATGCTGAGCACGTTATCAGCACATGAAGTCGGGGTATCGGTGCGTGATTGAAGTAAAGATATAGGTTCAAACGACACGACATTATGCGAGGGTGTGATAATAGATGGGTGGAGCGATGCTATGATTCTTTCCATGGTTGTTGTAGTTGGTGTTGTTTTTTGAATAATATGTTATTTTTAATGTGGGTTTGTAAAAGGTGTCTTTTCAGTTTATTGGTATGATATTGGGGAAGTAGGAGGGAAAGGCTTTGTGAATTGAATTTTCTCTTTAGTCCTTTAATGGTGGAATGGTATATACTGAATCTGACCGCATAGAAATTGTTTTTGATATCTTTTTTCGTGGTGTGGCAGATTGTGGAACGATATATGCTTTGTTCTTACTTAATATAATTGATTTCTTCTGTTTTTCAATTTCATGTACAGATATTTGTGTATCGGAGATATGCGGGGATGTGAGCGCTTTTTTGTGATTTTTCCATTGTTCTTGCTAAATGCGATAGTGTCAGAGTTTGCAATGGTAGTTGGTGTTTTGGTGCAATAGAAGTATTTTGAAGTTAAAGTTAGTTTGGTCATATTAGTACCAAAAATTGTGTAATGGTTTGGATGCGGTGCGCTCTCTATTATAAACTTACTCTTGATACTGGAATAATCATCTGAGATGGATGTCTGGTTATCGTCAGCCACAATATATCGGTATGAGTCTGGGGTGCGGCATTTGTTGCTCTGAATTGTGCTTCTTGATTTGTTTATGTGGACGTTGGATGTTGGTGAAGAGGGTTGTGTGGTAAATTGTTAAGATTTATGAATCATCCCCTTCTGGTTGGATTGATCTTCACATTGAGAGTCCGAATGGTTCAGGATTCTGCCATATTTTGTGTATGAAATTTACAACAATTTTTGTTGATGATGATGATGTTCCGATATTTTATTGGCTGTGTAACTGCGTTCTATGTCGTTGAAAATTCTTGGGATGTTGATGTTACCATTGTGTTCGTAATAATATAGCGAATCATTGTTTTTAGTGCTTGTATAGTTGGTGGTAAGTTTTTTAGGCATAATGGAGCAAGATATACTTAGCAAGGATGATGCCGGATACCTTTAATTATGAATTTCATAGTCGTTTCATTTTGAATGTTGGATTATCGTGCTGCGTTCATGAAGTATCGTATTTTTGGTGATCGTCGGTTGATGGATGGGGAAGTTAGGGATTGGGGGAGCTACTGTTCAATATGGGGAGGGATTTGGGTTTGAATCTGCATGTTTTCTTATTTTAAATATGTATATTAGGGAGGTTGAATCGTGTAAATAGGATGTTGTCGTAATTAGGTATAGCTGGAAATATAGTATATAATTACCGTTCGTATATTATGTTTTTGTATGTAAGAAGATTTGTATGTGCATAGTAGTTGGATGTGTGGGGGTTATCATCCAGCTGCAAGAGATGATAATGTACGAGGTCTATGATATTCACTACTGAGCTCTGCCTCTTGTTCATCGTCAGTAAGACGAAAATACAATGTGGTCCAATATCATTTCGGAAATCCCGAAATGACGCAATTTTTGTCAATGTAGATATTTTGCGAAACCAATGGATTTCAATATGAAATAGAAAACCCCAAGTGTCTAATTTCTACCTATCCTACCATTCTTATCAAATTTTCCTTTTCTTGGAATTGCACGTCTCTAAATTTATGCTATTTTCAGATTTGAGCCACTCCACAACTTATAATTAAGAGTCTCACATCTACTGAAAGAATGTCGGTGTTATCTTTTTAAATATGACAATCGCAAAAGCTTAGTTGTTGTCTCAAGTTCTGGAGAAAACAGAGTATTTTCTTCCATTCGGAAAACTGTACTACGCCTACTCAATACCTTTTTGTTACAGGTTGAGTAAATATCTTTTGTTTATGGTGTACGCGTTGATTTCTGAAAGGGAATGGCCACTGGATTGTTATCTGGTTTTTCAAAGAGATTGCTTTGATGGAAATGTTGGAGGGTGCGGACTATAACTCCTTCGATGTTGTGTCACCATTTCTGGGTTCAATTATTGATCGCTGCAGTGATTGTATTTAATACGTGTCAATTACTACAGTTTTTACGAAATACATGATCTTGTATATCGCTTTTATAAAAATTGGAAGGCACCTGGGTAGACAAAGGACGCTTCACGGGATCTGGGTGATTATATGAGGATATTTAAAAAATTAGTGAAAGAATTGTTTTCAGTTTACCTACCGTCTGAAATGGGGACGTCCAAGTGGCATATGGTTGACCATGTAGTGGCCGATCTGAAGCGGACGGGTGATATTTGTTACATGGATAGTGGTCTTTATGAAATTTCCTACAAACATTTCAATTCAGACTATGGAAGTACATCTTAACCGGACGGGACTTGCATGGAGGAATCTATTTGGAAACGAGAAGAAAAATTGGATCTTGAAAAGGTTACATTACAACGAAATCTCGATAAAAATTATGTTTTGAGGTCCAGAACTATTTCAAGCAGAATTCAGGCTGTGAAAGGCGACTCTGCAATTTTTGTTAAAAGAGGACCTAATGTTTCTGTATCTACCTGGAATGTTTGTGGGAAAATATATACAAAGTGAGAAAAGGCCTTCCACCTGGGCATCCAATTCCAGGTTGTGGGCAGAGAATTTTATATGTGATTTCTGAAGATGGTTTTCAATCTCTGATTCAGTTTAATAGAGAGATTTTGACCTAAAATGGTATGTCTACAACAGAATCCATACATCAAAAGATACAAGTACCAGCATCTGCTTATGTCTCAGTATATACGGTACCTACACTTCAGAACGTAGATGAAAAGAATATAGTTGTAATTAAAAAGGATTCATACAGAACTTGACAAATTATTGTGTCAAAAAAAGGATTCTATGGGTGAAAATAGTCACGGTTGGATAACGTAATGGTAGAGGCGGATGATGGAGATGGTACGTTTCCTACTCCAATCATGTCCATTTGGTTTTCAAAGGCATTACTTATATTGAGAATTGGGGGAGGGGACATTGCAGGCCTTTAGAATAGCTATGTTTTGTTCAATAATATGAGGTCGTCGGTAACGACTTTTTAGCAGTCTATTACATTAATTGGACCCTGAACTTCATTAGAGTGCCATAGTAGAGAACAAAAGGAGTTGAGGGGAAAAGGGACTCCTTGAAACAATTTCGTTTGCTACCTATTGATATCATTCTCAGTATCTTACATATCATTCCTGCTGATACTGAGATGGCAATTATAAAAACAAGTGTTGTGCAAAGGATGCAGTATGACAACTTAAGGTCAGGAGAGGATGGGTTCTCATCCAACATTTTCTACGTTAATCGTTTCTCCCACCCCCTGAGTGAAGCTTATGATTTTGATGACATTTGACGCCCATTGAACAAACTACGTTTATGGTTTTGATGACTAATCTTATTAGACCGCCATTTCTTATTTTTTAGAAGTACTACTAGGTAGTACGTCTCTAATTTTTGTATGGTAAACCGGTACAAGTTTTTTATACTTCGTTGCACTGTTATTATCCTGTTTGTACAGTAAATTACTGTATAAACAGGATAGTGCCAGTATAACAAAGTGCGTACAGCACTTTAAAAAGAGATTCATACAATGATAAATGTATGAGCATTATCATGTTTGTACAGTAAGTTTCTGTACAGAAATGATAGTAACAACACAACGAAGTTCGTACAGCAATTTAAAAAGAGAGTGATACAATGATAAATGTATGGGGGCAAATTTATTGCCCCGTCGAGAAATATGCAGTACAGCAAATATGGAAGGTGTTCCATATTTGAAAAGTTGAAAAGGGCTTCTTTCCCTGCACACGTGTACTAAAAACGTTGATAGTAGCCAATAAAATAGCTTGAAGTATTTGTACTGGTTTGTTCACAGATAAAGCGCATGTGACATATCGATAATATGTAACATATAAATGTTTCATTTCTTTGTATTTAAGAAATGCAGCGTGTTACAAATCGGATGTTGTCTGATTTTATTGAAAGTTAGATGTACAAAACTTTTGCAGAAAGGATGATGAAAACAGTACAATTTAATTTTACTGTTTTCATCTTCCTTTTCTTTTAAATTGAGCTATGTTCAGAGTAGTACTGGCGAAGATAATGGATTTTATCAGCTTCCCATTTCTGAAAAGTTTAAAACAGCTCCTTTTCCTTGATAATATAAAACATATAAATGTTCGATTTCTTTCAATTTTAAAATATAAATTTGTAACATACTGCATTTCTTTTAAGAAATGCAGCATGTTACAACCAGGAAAACGTGGAACTTTCAGGATGGGACGAAGGAAGTACTTCTTTAAAAGGCATTAAAATAGCCCTGATTGGTCGATTTTTTCGTACACTTCAAATATGTTTGAGATATGGAGTATCTACATATCAGAAAAGAGATGACTGTAAACTTTTCTGCCAATTATAGTCTATTGTTACATTAATTTGATAAATTGATCATTGCAATCAACAAATCTTTGAGCTGTGCTACGGACAAATTATGATTTGTAACCGGGAAGTATACTATACTTGGCGGATAAAAATCATATTGTTTAATCATGAGTAATGTATTGAGAATGCAGTGTACTCAATAATATTACTCCGTGGAGTCAGTAATTTCAATCAATAATTAATTAATTAATGATTTAACAATTTGAAATTTGCGCTCTATTGGGTACACTGCTGTGTCAAAAAAGTATAAATGATTTGATAATTTGGAATTGTTCAATCATTAATACTTTATTGAGACAAATTGAATTTGCTCAATCATTACAATGATTGATACAAAAGTGGACTCAATAATGTTACTCGGTGAGGTGCGATTTACACATAAACTTTTTTGTCGTTCCCTGGTCAATTTTTTCGCCTACTCCCCTTCAACTCGGTAATCACTGATTACCATGACACCACCAATTCCCATGTTACCTCCGATCCGTTTCAAAACGAGGAGTCGCTACTTGACGGCAAAAGCCTCAAAAAGAAAAGAAAACAATTACCAAGAGTAGGAAGTTCGAATTCCTGTCCAACCACCGTGTGAATTGGTCACGAAACCGCAGACACGGTGGTGCAAAAGTCAGTCATCTAGGCAGATGGGAGTTAGTGAAAGTAATGAATGGACAGGAATAGCGGGTGAGTCAGAGAGACGCAAATGAATGAAGCGTTCTACAAACTTTGATGTTGGTTTGAAGGTAGCTGGGCTATCTGGGGAAGGAATTTCACAAGAACCATTGGATGAGATTGTAGCAACCCAGTACATAACAAGAAATGGGCCATCATCATCCGAAGTCACAGAAACGTTAAGAAAAAACTACATGCATATGAACTACGAAATGATCTACGCCGAAAGAAACGAATGCAGGTACATGAAATTGTACCTGAAGCAGGTAGTTCGTTGGAAAAGGATAACAGTGGTTGGTCGTAATATCAATGGTGGTAAAATTAATAATGGAAGCAATTATGACGGTAGTAATGATGATGGTAGTAATGTACGTGATTGGGTGGGAAACAGCATTAGTGACTAACAACATGGAACTACTGGGGAAATACACGTAACTTCTGATCACGAAACCTCAAGTCGAATGGTATTCCGTCGTGAGTTGTTTAATATAATGAAGAGCGACATTGAAAACCAGAAAACAGTCACTCAAAAACTAGTAGCAGCTCTGAAACTGTGGTAAGATAAGTGCCTTCTTTTGGAAACGGACTTGAAGGAACAGAAACTGAAATAGGAGTGTGTGAAGAGGACACATGGAACAGTGGCAACGAATACATCTCAAAGATCGTCTTTTTCAAAATGTTTCAAAATGTTTCAAAATGGACCCGACAAAGTGAACTATCTAAATCTGAGATTGCTCTAAAAGCTTCCAGGTTTATTCAACTTTGGCAATGGGATGCATGGTTACGCTCTTCAGTATAGTGCGTAAGTTTGTGATTCTTGGGGAATTGATATGGATGGTACTATAGAATGGGAGCCGAACATGGATGTCGAAGAAGATAAACAAATACGATATTGGCGAGGGAGGGTTCGTGCTGTACACGACAAGGAAGAAGTTTACATTGGCACTGAGAATTCATCGCATCCGCAAGGGTCACCAATCGTTATTACGGAAATTGTACCGGAAGGTACTTTTTATTTAACTTCTTCTTACATACTATCTGCCAAATGGTTGAGGGTCAGTCCAGGACTAGTTTCAGTTCCACCACTGAATCGATGAAAAATTTCATTGGTCAGGCGGTTATATGAATTTCACAGATTTATTTGGAAAAGGAAATTTCTCCATGGCTCGATAAATATCTATATCAATGCGCTATAAACAGTGATCTTTAATTAAAGAAGTTTAAACGAAGTTTTCGGCAAGCGAAGAGCACTACGAAGAAAGCCGCTAATGAAACTTTAATTTCCCTACTTGGTTACGACGCCATTGTCACTGCCAGTAGAAAACGCTGCAGTTCTGGTTTCATGACAGTCAAGAGGTAAAAAAAACTGGAGACCTATTCAAAGATTTTCTTGACGTTGCCAGATGTTACTACAAATACGTCTGCATAGAGGAAGCAGAAGTTCGATAACAGTTGTGCACATGGTTTCTCCAATTCTGTTCTGAAACATAAATCATTACAATATGTGGAAGGTGTCGATACACTATTCGCTAATGAGCCAGCAAGAAATTCATTGAGGGATTTTAGAAGGTTCACAGGAACAGATGAGACCACGGCTCTGTCATTGGTAAGGTTGGGTGCTATCATGACGGGTGATGTCGATTCCTTCAACATGTCTGAATAATGAGAAGAAAGTCATACAGATAAAAACTGCAACTACTGAAACTCATACTGACCAGAAAAGAGTAGAAAATAGAGCACCGTGTCAATGGGGACAGTTAAACGGTTTAGAGTCTTACTGCAAATGGCAGCAAGTCAGTTACTTAATGATATTCTGCAGTCTGTAATTAATTCTCTGAATCCAAAAAAGAGTGCGACATTCCAAGCAGAATGTAGAGTGGGAAAGAAATGGAACGAGCAGAAACGATTACGAGACAAGAGGAAATATACTGTGGTGTTCAGATACCCGAACGATGGCCATTACTACATCGGA
>JAULBU010025255.1:0-17988 GCA_032358235.1 Odonthalia washingtoniensis
TTGATCATCATCTACTGTTGTCGTATCCAGATAAACTCTGTCTCTTGACAAGAAGATATGTTCCTGGGTTGTGCTCGCTTCTGCCATGGTGATTGTTGGAAGTTCTTCTTCGTCGTCCGCGATTGTCTCCGCGGATGTTCTCAGTCTCGACAAAGCGTCGGCTTGTGTGTTGGTCTTGCCAGTCTTGTACTGTATGTCGAAGTAGAACTCCGCTAGGCGCAATCTCTAGCGTATAAGCCTGCCTGATGAATCGGTGATTTTAAGCCACCAGCCCAACGTAACGTGTTCTGTATATACAACAGAAGTCTCATATAGAAGGTAAGGGTGGAGTATTTTCAAGGCCCATACGACGACGAGGCATTCTGGTTCGGTTTCAGATTATCCCTTTGCGGCTTAGTTTAATGAACTGGACCAATACCGGATAGGTTTTCGTGCCCCATCGGGATGGGTTTGGAAGAGTGCGCAGCCGCCTTGGTAGTTTCTTGCATCTGTGTCAACCGAATATGGTTGGTTGAGTTGAGGTAACGCCAGTATTAGTGGTGTGCAGATAGCCTCTATTAGATGGTGAAATAATTGAAGCTGATCCTCGTTCAAGTTGAACGCGTCTGGGTTTTCTTCTTCAACAGCTCGTTGAGTTTTGATGCCGTGTTTGTGAAGCTTGGTATGAACCGTCTGTAAACTTTTCAAAGTCCCAAGAACGATCGCAATTAAGTCTTTGACGTTGGTGGCCTAGCTTTCCGGGGTGACTCCGTGTTTGTTCAGTCTATTTTCAGCTCTCCCGGCTTGATTACATGGCCGAGGTATCCGACGGTAGTCGTGAAGAAGTGGCATTTCTTAATTTTTAAGGTAACTCCGGCTGCCGCAAGGCAGGTTAGAATTTCGTCCACATGTTTGATGTGTTTATCGACATTTTTGAAGTAAATGATGACGTCGTCTAAGTAGATGAGACAAGTTTTCCACGTAAACTTGGTAAGGATAAGGTCCAACGCGCGTTGAAACATCACGGGTCCGTTCGTGAGACCGAATGGCATTCGGTTGTATTGGTACGTTCCCGTATGACAAACGAATGCAGTTTTATGCTTATCTTCTAGCCTGATTGGGACCTGGAAATAGCCAGAGTACGCGTCCAAGGTTGAGAATATCTTGGCATCCCCAAGTGAGTCAATACACTCGTCCATACGAGGAAGTGGGTAACTGTCCTTCACGGAAGATGGGTTAAGCTTCCGGTAATCGATGCAACACCTAAGCTTACCATCTTTCTTAGGTGCGAAGAGTACTGGCGCTGCCCACTCGGACTGGGCAGGTTCGATAACTCCAGCCGTAAGCTGCTTGGAAATCTAGAATTTTTCGACGGCAATCGAGACATTTTATTGGACGACGTGATGCGGGCCATCGATGAAATGGATGAAAAGCGGCGCGCGGAAAGGGACGAACGCACTGGACTTGATGAGCGTCTGCGTGCAACTGGAGAACAACTGCGTTATATGGAAATGAACAGTCTTAGCAGCGCGCAGAAAACTCCAAATAGCAAAACAGGTATTGGCCTAAAACGGTCGTTGGGAGATGAATCCGGTGACGATGATATTGAAATAATTTCAAAACATTTTCTCAACAAGCACACAACTGCGTACAAAAGACATAAAGTAGAAATGGACCGTCTTTGTTTGGAGGAGAAAAATATCTGTGCGAGATAAACAACAAAGTGAGAGAGAAATTCGTATGGAGAATCTACATATTCTCCGACTACAGTTAGATGCGGAACGTCTCGAAATGGATCGGATTCATTTCGACTTAGAAAAGGAAGAGAGGAAGGCGGGGATCGAGGAACTTAAACAAAATTGCATTTGCAGCTATTGCAAAAAGTTTGTGTAGTCTTTATTAATTATAAATGTTCCGGTAGGTTTGTAGAATGGTGGTTTGCACTAAAAATATCTCTGAGTTTGCCCACCATGCCCTAGGCATATTTCAAAATTCCATAAAAGTGCTGAAACTTTAAACATTAGAGCTATTGGACTCTGTCTCACCATCAACATGCGTTTATAGTCCTGAGAAGTCCACATCTGCTTGAGGTCTTTATGAGACCATTCCGTAGCAACACGTGCTGCATTCATTCCTACATTGTAAAAATGTTTATGTGGAGTCGCAATTGTATGTGGATGTGGATATGCGACTTTCAACCAGGGGCGCAGCACGTAGGCAGCGTCCCCGTAGATTCAGAATTGGGTATCATCGATTTTTAGTTATTCACGTAATTCGTTGTCAAGATTTCTCTCAAGATAAAGTATTAATTCGTGGCGCCTTCAGACTTCGGTACCGTAAAGGTAGAAAATCAGACCATCTTGCGTAGTAATTGTTTGGTATATCAAAAAATTATATCTCTTAAGTCCGCTTTAGTAGCTTCTCTAATTTGAGGCAGGACCATCTCGTCGGTTCAATGCAATTTTTGTTCAATTGATGAACCCAATACAATTCTGTAAAGGCGTACCGTTTTCATGTATACTTTTGGCGTAGTCTTCTGCATGAATGTTTAATAATTATGATCGTAAAGCAGTAATAAAACCTCCGTAGCTATCAATAAAAGCCTCCACAGACTTCCAAAACACCTCCGACATAGCGTAGTCTCTGATGCCAAATACATTTCCATGTCCCTCCATCTACATGGAGATTCCAGGCGACGCATGACAATGTATCCAGCTGTTAATTCGTCACATATATATCCCCGGCGGTCCGTCCTCCCGCCGGTGAAGTTAATTATGCGGGAGACTCTGTATACATCAGCCTTCGGGAAGCGTAACTCTTGCTCGGCGCGGGTTTCCCTTTTTTGGAAAATAGATGGAACTTTTTTTAAGAGCATGTTTACCGGTGTCTTTATTTTGTAAATTGTGGAAAAATAGAAAATTTCAAAATAAAGAGAGAAAAATGTAATTTACTGGCGAGCTGTATTTTATCCGCATTCAAAAATTTTAAAGATACGGTCGTCAACGAAAGCAAATTCTGAAAAATGTGGTCGTGGACGCCCGTATCTTTAAAAACCATCCGTATTTCTGAAACTGATTAATTGGCCACTGGATCAATGAGAGGGCGATGAATGGAAAAAGGAGTGGGCTTGGAATTTGTTTCCTTACGAGCGTGAGAAACGACTCGTTCCTTGCCACTACTCCATCCCCTTGAATTAAAAAGAGATTGAAGTGCACCTCACAGCTTCATTCTTTTGATCCAAAATCCTGCGCCCAACTCATTCACTCCGTCGCCATCCGCATCGGTCGATAACTGCTCCGCTGCGTTCGCATAATTGATAGTTTGAGGAAGCGGTTGGAGCAACGTTGAGCTCGGACACCTCGCGTGTGCTTTGCTGGATCCGGTCACTGGTATTGACCAGATGGCGGGAAGGTTCAAGGAGACTATTTTCAACAAGTTAAAGGAGCTGGGAACAGAAAGCCCACCGGACAAGACATACGGAGCACGAAAACCAAAGGCTGTGCGATCAAAATTTGATGAAGTCTCCGCAGATCTTCAAAAGTTCCGCGTTGCCAATCAAATGGTTCGCGCATGAAACCCTTCGGGGGTGACTGAAGACGAGGTGCTGTCCATGGTGATTGCAAAGAAACTCGGGAAGCGCCACAACATGTCCTACGACTCGAGCTCGTTTCCGCACAACTTGTGGAAAAACCACCTCGCGTGGAAGGCCCTGCGCCTCCATCCCAAGTACTCCGATGAAGGTACCACGGCGAGTCAAATCCAGTTGGATACACTCTCCTTGAATGTTGGTATAGAATCAAATAGGGACGAGCTCGACGGCCCAGAACCACCGAGCTCGTTTGTTCGGGAAGGAGCCAGTGACGGGACGACTGCTAGCGTGGAAGAGAATGAGACTGTATCGACGAGTCAAAGTGGGCTCCAATGCCCGGTTGGTCGAAAGTCCGCCTTGCGACTTCGATCAAACGACAGGTTTAGATAGAAAGCGACGGTGAATAAAGAAAGCATTGCTGAATCCTTGCGCCGCCTCACCAAGCTCATGAATAAAAAATTTCGATGCTCGCCCATACACGCGAAGAATGCGTAACCGAGGATGACCTCCGCGATCCAACTGAATTGTTCCGAATGTTGCGGAACCAGCATATGCAGCGTTTTTGCGACAGCATGGCGGGTGCTGAAACGCGCCGTACAAGAGCCAACTAAGCCACTACAATAATGATGGAACCTTCAACCGATGATGCCGATGTAGAAGTGCAAGGGACTGAAAATAATGAAGTTGTTTAATTTTTATTCAAATGTATTAATTTTCCAAATTTGTTTTGTGATATTTTATCAATATGTACAGCAGACCAACTGATCAAATGTTCTTTTTGTATATATATATATATTTTTTGTATATTTTTTATGATATGTTTTTTATATTTTTTGTATATTTTTTATGATATGTTTTTTATATTTTTTAAAAAAATGTTTTTTCAACATTTTTATATTAATTTTTCTAATTTTTTCTGAAAGTTTTCGTATTACAGACCAGTTGTGCTTGATGAGATGATTCTTGAGGGAGAAGTGACCGACTTCATCTGCCATGCGACCACCTATCTCTGTAATGTGCGTTGCCCACACACTACCATCCATCTGTATTGCTGCCACTGCAATGCTTCGCGTGTCTACCATATAAAGGGCTTCTTCTCCCTATTTTCGTCCAGCATAAATCCTTTGGACACTGCCACCTCAGCCCGACAGTGAAGCTCTATTTAGTAGCCGTCTCGTCTCGCCTCCACAATCATATTGTGAAGCAGAATCGCGGTCTTCATAATCATCACCAATGCTTGTCTATCCGAGTGTGCGCACATCTTTGTCAGTAACGCCCAGCGTGATAATAATACGCCAAATGCACGTCTCACATCTTTTCGAAATGCCTCCTGCGCTTTGGTGAACAATTTCATTTTGCTACTACCTCCCTCGGAAATAGTAGACATGAAAATTTCCCAGTGTGGGTATATCCCATCCACTAAAAAGTACAAGCCCTTGCGCTTATTCAACTCGCACTCAAATTCTGGAAGCATATGTCCTTTTAAAATAGCCCTTTTGAGAGGTGACGCTTCTAATATATTTGCATCGTTCAGACTTCCAGGTTTGCCGAAGTTGCAGCACGACATTCAAAGCTCGCCATTTGTCACAGCCTCCTATACTACAGTAGGTTTCTTCTCCTTCCCCTTGAACTAACCAGCCCATAACACCGGGTAGTTCTTCCAACTCCAGTGTTGACAGTTTCAGCTGCCAATGCAGCCCAAAAATCTACAAGATTCAATTATATTTAAAATGCGACGAAGATCCTCTTCGCGTCGGGCACGCAAGTACTCCAGCCCAAACACCACGACAACCTCTTCGCCAAAAAGAAAAAACCATTTTCGCACGGAAGCACCGGACATATTGTAGAGTTCGTCTATCTCATCAAATCCCTTCCCGCACGCGAGCACTCGAATCGAAAAAATGATTCGCATGCGAGGTGTGATATCGGGCTTCATGGTAGAGTCATGTCGTTGGATGAATAAACTGCGTCCTTCCAATGCACGGATTACTCGATCGAAAACTGTGCGAGGCATCCGGAAGCGAAGCTCTAAATCCACCTCGTCGTACACGCAGTCGGGGGCAAAGTAAACTTTTTGGAATCTAGATGCAGCCTCCTTGACAAAACAATTCTTGTTTCTGGCTCGTATGTGCACATCGTTTTCCTCCCATATACTGTCATCGGCAAGACCCGACAGGGACGCATCGAGAACCATCATAGCGATGGCCTCGTCGCTTTCGCCGCTTTCGTCGCTTACGTCATGGAGCGACATTATTTCCGGGTCTTTCTGAATTCGCAGAAGGGATATTGACCTACTGCAAAACATTCTGTGCCAGTAATGTTAATGAGAGAAAAATGAAGATAGATTGCTGAGGAGTTTCAACGAAATAGATAAATTTTTCTGCACCCAATAAAATGTTCACACGTTATAAAGTATAGATAAAAATAGAACAACCGGTAACCATGCTCTTACTCCATGTTCATTACTTACATGAGGAACGCAGCATCACGTTAACTGTACATGACCAAATGAATATGTTTGTGTCAGTTCCTACTGAATATTGGATCAGTGTCGGTTCTCAAGATGTTCGTGTGCCCCGAAATGAAAGTCGCTAATCATTTTTTCTACTTATTCATGCAACAATAAAAATGATTGAGGAATCTTAAACCCAGTCACGCCGCTACCAGAATTTATAACCACATTATTCCTGTTTGCATTTTTTGCCGTTGCAACTATTGTCAGCTTTGAAAGCTCAGCGCACAATTAATCAATGGTAACTGCACAGACAATATATACATCACCATTATCTATCGTTGTTGCTCATCATCACCTACCCTGTGCAACCATCGCCACCGTCTAACTAATGCAAACCTTTTGCTGTAGTTAGACATTGTTCCCGGTGCCCTATTTTCAACAAATGGCGTTTGTAGAAGCCCTATTGATCAAGCGTTTGAAGCGTTTGAAACGCTTAATCTGTAGGGCTTCTACAAACGCTATTTTTTAATAATGGGGCAATGGGAACACATATTATCTCACGAATTATTAGTTAAAATCTTTTCAAGTATCTAGAAAGCTCTTTTTAGGCGCAATTGTTTGTTTAAATATTTTCAAGTATCTAGAAAGCTTTGTTTAGGCGCCGATATAAGGCTTATATTGGCCCGGGCTGATAATCGTACTGATGATCACCATTCTTCAATGATGATGATGCTATGCGAGCGGTAATATGCTTTTAGCGGGAACGAGAGAGAGAACTAGAATGTTAGTTAACTTCGAGCGCGATTACTTGATCCTACAATGACATTTTTTGTCACAGTTATATTAAATATGTCAGATATGTTGTGTATATTGATATGAGTTTAGTATAAATTGAGAAAAGAAGATCAGCATCGAACTGTTGACACATTAATTAGTGTGCTTTCGGAAGATGAAAAGTGTCTCGGAAAGAGAGTATGCTGGTAACAAATAATTGACGTTCCAACTATACTTTGATGTGCAGGGTAGGTGGTAGATTTTCTGTTGAGGCGTCCGTGGAGATTAGATAGTGGTGGTAAAATTTGTTGTGATGCTAGGGTTGGTGCTTGCTGATGTTGTCCCTGACAAAACGGTGGAGTAAAGAGCTTTTTTGATGATCGGTAGTGTGCCGGTGCTTTCTGAGGTTGTCGCTGACAACACCTTGATGCACAGAGCTTTGCTGAATATTTCTGGCAATGAAGAGAGCTATTTCTAGGTGATGCTAAAGTGGTAAATTGTAGAAGCGTCAGTTTGTCTGCTGAACACTTAGACTGGGTGATACTCTATTGTTTGGCTGTAAGTAGACCAAAAAATGATAGGTGAGAGTGACTCAATAATAATTTTAACACATTGTAGACTACAATAAAACTACTGACACCGATCATTATTTCAACTTGAGTAATCATGCAGATGTATATGTGTGTATTCGGAAAAGGTTGCTAATTAACGTTCACTAAAATGAGTAGAGGTTGTGAGCTAAAAACGTTTAGTCGTTACACGTGGTAATGTAAAGGTCTGTGTGCATTTCATGTGTGGTAGCGGTCATGCAGTGCTAAGAAAGGGTCGAGCTGATATACACATTATATGGGTGCCAAGTATGGAAACGTTCAAGAACAGCTTGCTTTTGAATAGAACTTTTAAACCGTATTTTAAACGTATTGAAAATTGGGCTAGTTTAATAAACGTTCAAAACATTACACTGAAACTTGCACTCTGTTTATTCCATTTCATCATCATGGCAAAAGATAAGAGAATCTGGGATTTATTAAGCACCCTCGATGTCTAAAATAATAGTTTCTAATAGAATTGATTCATCATCTCACTCTTCAACGCTCTGTAAATCACCCAAGATAAATCCCATGTTAGATCTCGATGTTTCCCCGTCCACATGGAGGAAGAAAGACCTGCCCCCACTGCATCAAATTTAGAATCTAGTTTTGTATTGAATTGTCGTCGTAATTGAAGGCAGTTATGGGCAATCTCTACCTGTCTGTCCACACGAAGATCATTAACACGAAACCTGTTCTGGGAAAGAACTTTCTTTCCCACCTTGTGGTTTCTTTCTATTCCATCTGTAGATCCAGGATATTTGTAAACCTCAATAAGTGCAGCGAATAGTGCACGGTATGATCCAAGCAACTGACCCCGTAAAGGACGGCAAAGATAATCCAGCATAGTTATCATGAGCGGCTCTTCGCATATGGTGAATTGCAATGTGAACTGTGGCCGTAAATCTATTTTAGTGTTTTTTTGAATAATCTTTTACGAACATCTCGCATACCATTGCATACGAAATTTTTATTCCCATCAATCCATCTAGTCGTTTAATAACTTCCGTCACCTTACCATCTACATTTGCAGTAGTTTCTCGTTTCAGATCTGCACTCAAATAATCAATAAATAGAATACAAGGCACGTGCATGATTACGTTACATAAAGATTTAGGAAGTCTATTTGTTGCTCCATCAATTCCAATAAATCCTCCTTTGTTTCTTTTTATTGCTTCAATCACTGTGACCATAGTTTCTCCATAAACGTCTGTGATTATATCACCTCCTAACAGTGAAGGTGCCGGATTCTTCCAACAGGCGTTAAGAGCATTGAAGAATGCGTGCCATGATTCGTGCTCGAAGAATCAAAATTCTGTTGACGTCTCGTGCATTGCTCTTGAAAATAATTTGTCAATTTCTGCTTTTCTTGTAGAGGTTACTTCGTTACGAATTATATGCGTCAATGACTTACAGGCTGATTGTTGTAACGATGGATTTGATTGTACATTGGGGTTATGAGATGACTTAGATACAGATAGATTATTGCTATTTGCAATTATCGCTGATACGCTTTCATTGTTAGTTGATTTTGGTGGTTCGGAGTCGTCGGTAAGCGCACCGATGGAACGATTAACTGCTTTACTATTTCTACAATGTGTATCCATATAGATGGAGGAAGCTAAGACGGTATTATCACAGAACTTACACTTCGCCCTAGTCGTTTTCATTTCATTTGTTGGTAGAACTTTATCAAAAAGATCCCATCTTTGACTCTGCGGTCGCCCCATACTTGAAGTACCGTCGATGTTGGAGTAACGCATTTTTTTTGAGTGTGAACTCGTCGTAAGTTACCCTTGGTTCACATGAACACATGAACTGAACTAAAAGTGAAGTTTCATGTCATGTACATAGTTCGACGATTAATGTTCCAGTACTGCTTACAGAACTGAAAAAGAAGCTTGTCCGGGGAGAGTATTGAAAATTACTGTCAGCTGGCCATAAGGGCTGTAGTGAACAATAATGGATTATCCTGTTCTGTATTTGACCCTTTAATAGTGCCAAGAAGAGTCATAGGTCCAATTCTGATTACAGTAGCCAATGAAATTGCTAAATTATTTAGAAATTTCATCAATTTCAATTATTTAGCAATTTCATCAATTTCATTGTCTACTGAAATCAGAATTGGACCTATGGCTCTTCTTGCAATTATTGCTGTATATCAGAAAATTCATAGCTGGAGCTTGAAGTATTTATCTATCGTAATTAATGTAATAGTACCGCTATTCATGTGCCTGTGTAACTTGTTATTTTATAAAAAAAGGGCAGTTTTTAAACAAATTGTAATAGTCTGCTATTTCTGGATTCCTGTTTTCAAGAAATTTAAATTAACAAATTTTAATTTGTTGAATACAATATTGTTTTTTTCAACAAATTTTAATTTTTAAATTTATTTATTTACAATTAAAATTTGTCGAAAACAGGAATCCAGAAATTTGCAAACTATTCAGGAATACAAAAATAGTACCAAATAGTAAAGTATTGGGTTCCCTGAACTATTACTATGTTTACAGTGCCAACTATTCCATGTGCCATTTGATTGGCTATTTCATTTTCAGATCTATTTTTAAATAAATAAAAGAGATCTCCTTATTTATTTAGTCACCTGTTGTTTAGTTCTGGATGACTTTAGTGTAATAGCACACTCAGAAGCCGTTCCAATTTTTCAAATTATTATTTGTAGGACTTGCGTAACAGTTTTTAGTCATATCATTCATTGGTTAAGGGGAAGTTTCTAGTTTCTTATTATTAAAAGCTACAGTATCACCCACTTTAGTGTTAACAGCATTCGTTTGTATTAGTTATCATTTTCTAGATGACATGTCATCGTAAAACTTTTGAAATAAAATTGTAAGCGGTTTTTATTACCCAAACATATATGAGCAATTTCGCATTCGGGTAACGTCAGTAAGTAAATCGATCAAGGGATGATCTAAAAAGGAAATAAATTTTATAATATTTGAAATCCCATGAACACTAGTAATTAAGAAGATAATCACCCCCAAATAGGCATACTTTTTGAAGTTAAGCCCCGTAATTTCTGCATTAACCCAAAAGTTATGTTTCAGCCAACACGAAATGGTCTGCTCGTCTGCCGTCAACATTTTCTTCTTTCCTTCATGCAAACTCGAACGTGGTTATTTTATAAAATAACCACATTTTAAATTCCTTCTGAAACTACTGCATACGTGAAACAATTAATTCCTTTCTTTTATATAAAGTGACCACTACCTCATTTGATCATTTTCCCAATCCACTTCATCTACCTCTTGTAAGAACAAAGTTGGTATGTATTCACAAAATAGGAATGCTATTCGAATTTCATGTGGAACAGCATTTCTTCTTGGATTTCTAACACATTTATTACTAAACAAGAATGGTACAATCACTACGACAAGACAGCAACAATTACATCCGCAAGTGAAATTAAAACAACATTCAAGATTTTGCGATGATGAACAAACGAGATGTGTATTTGATATAGGACATAACACAGGACAAGATACATGGAATTACTTGAATGATGAAAAGAAAAACGTTCGTGTACTGGCAGTTGATGCAAATCCAGTATTGATGCAATCATCATCTGAAAGGTTTAAAAAGCAAATATTAATGAATAGATTAAAACTAATAACGACGGGTTTGATAGGCACGCAGACGGAAAAAGAAAATTTAGTATTTTATACAAATATAATGAATAATAAATTTTCATCATTTAATCAAGTACTAGGATGTCGCGATGAGAGTAGTCAAAATCAACCACTGAATACATTTAAATATTGTACAAAATCAATTATTCATACAACGACATGTGGTTCATTAATAAGAGAATTTGGTATACCCATATATGTAAAAATTGATATTGAAGGATTTGATAAAATTTGTTTGGATTCTATATTAAATGAATTAGATGACCATGAATTACCTCAATACGTGTCAATTGAGAATGTTTACGACAGAGTGATTAGGGATTTAATGGGTAAAGGATATAACCAGTTTAAAGCAGTGAATCAATTCGAATTACAAAAAGGTTTAAGTTTATCGGATAGAGGATGGAGTGGTCCGTGGGGAGAAGATTCAAAAGATTATTTAAGTGGTAAAAATTGGATAAATGGTACGGAAATGCTTAAAAGATTGCCATTAAGAAAGGAAACTATAGATGAAAATGGTTCAAAACGGAACGTATGGTATGATTTACATGCTAAGCGGCCAATAAAATAATTATTTCATTTTTCATGGTGTTGTCGTAAATTCAGAATGTTTCACCTTTTATGTAAATGCTTTTCAAAAAATATATATATATATATATCCGATATCACATCGTATCAGTCTGTTAAACTGAAATGTAAAATCTAAATCTAAATAGACAATTTACAATTATATACAAGAGATCCATGACAAAAAGTTCATGTTCTAAACCCGCTTATGAATCGACGTCTCAAATTGTCATAAAATGTAATAAATATAAAAAGAACGGAAAAGAATTGTTGCGGTATGCAAACAGTTTCTCAGTTTCTGTTAGTGTGAATCTTAGTGGTATTTGTCGACCCTCACCGATTTGAAATCTGAGCACGGCGTTGCTCTCAGGACAGTCTCCTCTATCAGCATACCACTCTTAAAGAGATTAAACAATCAGGTAGGGGACGATAACATCGTTCAAAAATTTTAAGAATCCCATTTCCGCACAACCCCATTTTTTCCTGCTGGAGTTTTAAGTCATACCATTTTCAAAACAAAAGGACTTAAAAATCCTGAAGAAATTGCCAGATGAAAATGTTTTTCGCAGAAAATTGCATAGGCGCTGGACTAAGATGATCTGGTAAATTTTCAGTGTGATGTAATTTGGCGCAAACTGAACCGAAAATGTTTTGTTTGGGCCGTGCACGGTCCAAGTTTAGTTGACTCGTAAGAATCTTTAGAATGAGTGGCCCAGAAACTCTTACATGTAAATCATCAAGAAATCAATAATCCATCATGATTTCCCTTGCCATCCATCCAAAACTAATCGCATAATTTCAATTTCGATCTAAAAGAGAATTATAACATAACAAAATGTGGACATGAATCTGATCGAGGTAACAGTAGTCGAGTATATATACTCCGAGACCTCTGGGTACCCTCATATTACAAGGGTACCGAGAGGTCTCAAATTGGGGCTTACTGTTTTCTATCCATGTTTTGGACCTAAATGGGTACTGTATGCTCGCATTGATTCTGATTATACAGTACAGGTTCTCCCGTTCTCAACACTCCTTCAATCAAAGATTTATTCTACTGTTCAATTTATGGTTGTTGCAGTTTTCTTTCTCCCCTCTACGTACATATCTGTTGTCGTTGAGCTATGGCTTCAGTATCATTACTAATAATATTAAAAATCCTGTGAACATATTATGTTTACAAGGTTTTTTTTTACAAAAAACTTGTAAATTTTTTAAAAAAAAGAAAAAAAATTAGTATTACTATATTCAATGTTCATAAAGAACTCGTACCTCTGCATCGCGTTTTGCCGTCACTGTACACGTAGAGTACTGATATAATTGACATCAAGCATTGTCAGGCCTGTTCCAGACGCGCTTCCTATGCATGATGATGTATAGTATGATGACATGAAGCTGTGACTTCAGACTGTTTTTTACTGAAGGTGCATCTTGTTGCCTGACATATGGCATGGTTTGATTGGCTTGGATCGGTCCATAATGCCACGTGGCACCGGCCTGCATGGGCCACACTCCCCTCTTGCAGAAAAGCAGGGTGAGTTGATCTTTGTTCGCCACGTCACGTGGCGTGTTGTTACGGTCGAGCAGCTCGCCCACAAGTTGCGGGACGTCGTTGAACACTTTTTGTAAGGGTTCTGCAGAGTCCTCAGTTGTCGGTAAACCTTCCCAGCGTACTATCACGGTCAAACCGTTGGCAGTTTCGCTGAGCCGTAGCAGCCTCAACACCAGCATGTTATATCATCTGTCTTTCAAACCCCCCTTTGCATTTTCCCCATTTTCCTTACAGTCGCGGAGGAGAGGACATGAGGCATGAAACCACATTCGTCGATCGGATCGTCACGGTATAACTTCATCGCGGATGCATGGATGTTGTTCAGCGCCCCGTTTCGGAGATCTTCTACTTGATACACGTGATCTCTGATTGCTTTTTTACCCGTAGAGGACCACTCCAACAGAGAGCGAGTTGCTCACCGGCGTTGACTTCAGCTCGGGCGACCAATTCGTAGTCACCGTTAGTAAAGTTAGACGACCGTACACGGTTTGACGATTGTCGAATGCGCTCGCCGTTATCGCCGAGGGAGCCGCACATGAGTGGATGAAGATCATGGATCCGTTTTTTGAGAGTGGAGGTGTTGGAGGCTTGACTTATCAGCGCTTCCGATACTGTCATCGTGAATAAAACTGTCGACTACAATAAATACTGATATAGGCGGAGTAGGCTCGTGCTCGACGAAGAAAGTGACTAGAGGGATGTTAACACGGAAACGTGATGGAGAAAGTTTTTACCACTGATGCAATCGGTCGCAGAAAGTCAGGACATTACTCAAAGTCCATGCGCAGCTTGAAAACTACAGCACGGAAGGTTATGACGAGATATGTTTAGAGGCACTCCACAATACCATTTCTCTACGGCGTGTAAAGTATCATGAAGTGGTGGGGGATGTTAAGGGCCTTGAACAACATCCAGACGGTCTCATGGTTAAAGTGTGTAGGACCATCGGACATGAATCATTTAGGGACGAATAAGGCTGCGCTCCAATCATAGTTTGAGCAAACAGCATGCTCTGCTGGGGAATCGGCACATAAGAAAAACTAGGAGTAGTTGGAGTGGTCTTCTCAAAGGTTCATGACATACTTGGCTCCATCGCATCTTGGACCCAACTCAATGTAGTCGAATTGTAGCAGGATTTTGAACACAAACCGTTGACAAAAGGACTGTACAGACGTGGGACTCTCCCCTCCTGTCGCGGAGAGGACGTGTAAGAAGGATGTTACGTACGTTTAGATGTCGGAAGTCATCATGCCCCATAAGTACTAGTAACAAAGATCGTGCTCTCTAAAACTGGAATCATGGTAGACACCGAAAGTTGTGTGCAGTATGATGCATAAGCAGAGTTGAAAGTCAGTGGATTTTGGATCAAAGTAGCACCAATGTTATTGTGCCATAGTTAGTCAACTAAGGAGAGGTTTTCCGGACAGAGTGAAGCATGTCGCTCTTGTATCTCAAAGAGCTATGTGATCGACGATCAGACGTAATATGGGTTGGAAGATGGTATCAGGAAAGTCATGATCAAAAGACGAAATACACTGTTCTGCGTAGACTAATGTCGAAGGAGGTCGGCCTAAAACTTTTCATCTCCCTTGGTATGGAAGCAGGAGTATTTGTAGAGGTTTAGACGTACGGTACAGCGTAAAACCTTACGTGAGGTACTTTAGCTGAGGTCGTCGTTCACGGAAGTAGAGTTGAAGAGAAAATGAGGTTGTTGTGGTCGGGGTGAAGGTCAAAACAAGCGTTTGTGACAACCAGGAAATTAACCCGTACAGGGTGGCATGTATGGAGTGCGCCTCCTTTTACATAATAGACCAAAGATGCTTCTGTTTGCTGAAACGTCCAAATTGGAATTCAAGAGGCTCATGTCCTTGTGCTGGTCAAGAATCCGTGCGGACCAAATGACGTTTGGTAATGTTGCGCTGGACCAGTATACTTGGTTCGAAAGGGCATGCTTGGAAGTTTTGAACTAATTATCATGTACGGATGTCCATCCTTGATTCTTAAGTTGAACTTGGCGGACAGATGCCTCAGTTTGCTTCCCCATTATGACGTACACTTGTTACATGATGAGGTAAGGGGTTCAAGGAGCTCACCGAATGCAGGAACCCCGTCCTTTACCCACTGCATCGCACAAAGGAACTTCTGCAAGTGGCACTACTGCAAGATGAGCTCTGTTTGTCTGTAGTTACATCTGAAGGAGGCCATTAGGACGTGTACGATCATTCGTGATACCTTCCGCGCTGATAGATACACCACATCACCTAATTCTAGTTGAGTAGAGTACATACTTGCTCTGGTGCAGGAGAAGATACATTTCGACACAAAACTAGATGAAGATACGAATTGCGCGAAAGAGATTTTCGATAGATGAGCTGTAGAGTAGAACGTCGTCCGGCCAAAAGACTAGACATTTTCCCAGAGATTCCGTTAAAGCCTGTGAAAGGGAACACTGTATGTACTCGACGGAGTTCGTCGCACCATACAGTACCCGGATAGGATGGTAGATACCTTTGAGAGTGATGAATCTTTGCAAAGATTGAGAAGATCAGTCCAGTTGAAAATGCCAGTAGCCGTGCGATATGTCAAATGTGGCAGAGAAGATCGCAGATCCAAGCTTTGTGAGCTCGTTCTCGATGCTGGGGATCGGGAATTTGTGTTTAACAGTATACGCATCGTTGATATAATGAAGATAAAATGTGAACCAGAAGAGATCTTGTCCAGGTTTAGACACCAAGAGCGGCACGAAGGCCCAGATCAAGGAACGGTTATGGTAGGCCATGTTCTTCGACATCAGATCATCTACAAAATTCTTTAGGAATTCCTTCTGTACTTGCCAGTAGTTTCGTAGAAGCATCTTAACCGGACGTTCATTCATCGTCGTCTCGATCTTGAGTGGAGGGAACTAGGCGGGCATATCCGAGGGGATCGATGTGCGAAAGAGATCCGTATGTATGTTGATGA
Organism: Odonthalia washingtoniensis; assembly: GCA_032358235.1. NCBI lineage: Eukaryota > Rhodophyta > Florideophyceae > Ceramiales > Rhodomelaceae > Odonthalia > Odonthalia washingtoniensis. Next base: position 16,118 of record JAULBU010025255.1, read on the forward strand.
TGGCGTTGAGCTCCGTAGATTGGCTTAAAGACAGAAGATTGGGATCAGCCATTCCATTCATCTCGTAGAAAGCAGAGTAGATTTTATCATGCTGATCGGAGTAGATCGGATTGATCAGCGAAGGGGTGCGGGAACGGGAATTTTTTGAATTTATACTATCGTAGTGTATGAACGGACGTTCCGGAGATGTAGTACTTGAGCGGATAAACAGTACGGAACGCGGTTGAACAGAAAGATATTCATGTGGCTGAATAACTCCGAGCGTGCGTCCAATGTTAAGTTACCGACTTCGGAGCAATCGTTTAAGACCAACGACAATCTTTTACATACCAGAAGCGTGCGCGTGTCTACCTGAAGCTTACTAAGTACTGACAGGCCGATCATAAGATTTTCTCAGGCTTGCTCTTTGTCAGCGATCAGGAACGTTACGTTCGATAGGGAAAGTTTTTCAGAGGCGAGATGCATGATAGTTCTCGGTGACACCCACGTGCGGGAGAACGAAAACTTTTGCGCATCCTCGCCAGAATTGAGAGCGTATTGTAGTCGCACAGGATTGATCGAGCTTATCTTGCCGGTGCCTTGTAGAGCGGCACGTTCGGCGGCTTGTGGAGAGATGATGATGTCATCGCCGCCGTCATCACAGCGGCCTTGTGCGTGGATCGTTACCCGACCGTTAGACAGTTTCATCTTTCTCGTGGGGAACTCCTTGTTCTTTATGTTTTGTTTCTTCCTATCCTTGAACAGTAGACTAGCTATATATTGTCTCACTCTACCGGAGGCCTTATAGTTCGTCGGCCCGCGATGATGGATGCTTGAAATACGAGCGACCATTTTATCCGCAAGCTCCTCACGAAGGCGATAATTCTATTCGTTAGAACGAGTTGGTGCAGTTATTAATCCAATGGAACAAGTCGCGTGACTTGTAGGGACAGAACGGACAAGGAGGAGGCATACAAGTCTCGTCCAATCGTGCCTTGTACGAAGACTTATTGTAAGATGTTTCGAACACTCTGATGGTAGCCAAGATTGGGTTCCGTTTGACTTATTACAAGATCATGGATCACTTTTGTTTTCCTTCATCTTGGGACCGTTGTATGCAAACTCAAAGGCTTCGGAAACTTTCGTTGCATGTGCCATGAAGCGTTTAAAGTCCTTTCGAATATCGTAGTGTGAAAAATACAGATCGAATTGTAGTCGGATGTGCAGCGATATCGGTCTAACAGCGGAGAGAACGTTGTATACGGCAAACGTTTGGTTCGTCTAAATAATTCAAGAAAGGCAGTACCTATTAAGAATCAAGGTGGACTTCACGAAAAGCGATTGCATACTAGATTTTGCAGACGAGTCGTTCCTTTCATATTCAGCACTTGTTAGAAGATCCATCGAGGGATTAGAGTAAGATCGTATCCCGAGACTCCCCGAGATTTCTCTCTAAGTTCGATCGTAGAAATTCATCTTGAAGTGAGCCGTAGTTTGTCGCGACTGGGATCATCCCATGATGAGGTCGAGGATGATGGCACTGTCAATTTACTCCACAACCATGCAGAATTTAAGGCTGACCGGGCGCACAGTATCAGTTGTGACAGCGCCGCTGATGTTCAGTCGCTTGGAACGCGCCTTGATCTCGCGGCATCACTGGTTGTACGAACGTAAGAAGTTACGAATGGACTCAGCATCTGCTACCGCCAACTGCGGATGGTCGACGGAGTTAGTCATAAACGGCGTTCTTGCGCTTGTGGAGGTAGATCGCGTGTTCGTTCATGTTCAGTACGCGTAGATTAATAGTAGAAGTTGTTAGATGAACTTTGAACGAACTCAAAAGCAACAGACATGAGATTGTTAAGTAACAACAGAGTTCTATTAACGTAGTG
>JAULBU010025266.1:0-17984 GCA_032358235.1 Odonthalia washingtoniensis
TGTGAAAGTGCCACACGATTATTAAGATCATTATTTGAAATATCTCTTTGTCATGGAATGCAAAGCTTTTCAGTCGCTGCCTTGGAACTTGCTCGTGCTTCTGAATCTAGAATATGGCCTTTTAAACATCCACTCTGGCATTTAACGTACCTGGCACGTCGTGAACGTTCATTAGATATTACACCTGAGACTATCGCGGAGATTGAATCAAGCAGAAAGGAGAACGATTTAACTACATTGCGTACACGAAGCAGGGATAAATTATCGGAATTAATACGTGCACCTAGAATTGTACAAACCGTTGAGAAAGTAATAAAAGCAATTCCAACATTAGAGATTATCGAAGCCAAAGTTGCTCCATTTAGTAATACGTTATTAAGTGTACATGTGTAACTCGTAGCTACGTTCACATGGAATGATGTTTTACATGGGCATTTAGAATCATGGTGGTTATGGATTGAAAATAAGAAGAAAATCGAATATACCATAGTCAAAAACTTCAATTGACTAAACGTCAAGTACAAGAATTAAACATTGATATACGTGAAGGTGGTGGTAATAATAGTAATAGTATTGAAAGTGATCATCAAAAACTTCAATCAATTGATGTTAATTTAACAGTTGCTGTTTTCGATCCACCATCTGAAAAATATTTTTAAAAAAGCAACTACAACAAATTCCACTTGTAGTGCAATGCACTTCCAAAAGGCAGGTTGAGGGGTCCTGCACCAAGGTGTTCGGGTCCTTCTTTCCGCAGTAGCGGGTTGAGCAGAGTACTACACCGAAGAGGGGGAGGGATTGGCTACCTGTAGGCGGCATCCCACCAAATATCTACTGTCTTGAGGCAATAATTCAACGACAGGAGGTCGGCGGGTAGATGTGTGGGATGGTCGGACGAGTTCGTGTCGAATCAGGGCTTACGCTTGTAAATCGGTTGATATCAACACAACTTGAGAGAGTCGGTCTAATGGTGTCGTTTGTAAGGCGCAGTTAGAGGAGACAATTGAGGAGTCGGGTCGGAGATGACGCTTGTAAGGCGCAGGCGAGCAACTCTCGCAAAGGAGAGGTTCAGTCTATCGTAACCGAAACGGGTTCGTATGGAGGCGAAACGCTAGTTGCGGTGGTAGATTGAGTCCCAAGGATGCTTGTCTTTATTAAAGTAAACGTGATTCCGGGTCCAAAAAGAACTCTTAAGTAAGCTTTGCCCGTCATGCGACGGTTGGGGAGTGCATATAGCGCGCCGAGTATAGTAAGATACTGTACTATACGGTGTACAGTTGTCTGCTGACATGTAGTCAGTCGTCCAAGTGGTCAAACTACGCAAAATATGAAAACGTGACTGCGTGACATAAAACGTGACCGAAAGTGTGACAAAACGTGACATGGTGCGCTTCTTGGGAGTTGAGGTCAGAAACAGTCGTTCCCACTACAATCTTGACGGCCAATTGCACTACACCACTTTTAGTGCAGACCCAGGGTCGCCGGCAATCAGCCGAGAAATGGTCCCAACTATTTTGTTGTCAAACCAAGTAACTGGCGGCATCGTTTGTCGCACTGAACGGAACATTTGCACCCTTCACATTTAAAGCTCTATCCTTGACTTCCCATTACTCACCGCCTCCATCACGAACTCTTTATCGATGGCTACATAAACTACATGTCATCCATTTTCAATTTTATCCACATGACTATACTGCTACAGAAGCAATACATCCTTTTTTAATGTATTTTCTGTACTCAACTGTTACTCAACTGTTCCTTTTCCTACCAGAGTGATGCCCGCTATCGAAAACATATTCACGATCGTATGTGTCCAAATATAACCATAGTTCATAGTTGGACATCCTACCTATTTCAACTCATTGTTCTTTACCATTTACGTGTATTGTGGAACAGGATAATGATGGAAATTGCCGCAGAAGTGTCATTTCTTTTGATAAACTGCGCAGCTTGACTGTTAACGACTTGCATGACTTTATCCGTGTGTTTTCTGCTCTTTCTTATGAAAAGACTATTCAACAGTACGGTAGTTATTTCTTCGAATTCAATGACGGATATGGCCAAGAAGCTCAATATCATTCATACGACAAACTTGAGCGGAGGGTGATAACAGCCGTTTTGTTGCTTGCACATATGCCGCTATCAAAAATCAATAGAAGGTATAGCCACTTCCGTCTCAACTCCATACCAGATGTCATTCACGCTTGTACCACTTCTATCGACAAGGAACGTAGGAAAAAAACCCAAATGGCAACAACGTAAGAAAATAGATGATAATTTTGTCCAAAAGATAATAGATACTGGAAGTCTTCTATTTGGGGCTGAACCTGGTGACATGAGGCTATAATACATTAAGACTGTGGGACAGTCTAACGGTGACTATAGTAATCAAATCCGTACAATTGATTATGAATACCGCACGTTGTCCGATTTTGAAGATGATTCCGATACGGATGTTGATTTTTTAACAGTTGCAGGTTATTAATAACCTTTTTTTCTCCAAGCTTTTCCAAAGGGCGTCGTCATATGGTCCATTCAATAACCATGATGCGTTGTCTTTGATTACGGTGGGTTGTCATTCACACGCAGAATCACGACTTGTCAAGCACAACATACGGTAAAGCTCTTTCATTCCGTCTTTTGGCGCATGACACCCTCCGGCTTGTCACGAAATAAGGTTGTAATTATGTTTTCTCGGACATAACTCTGCGTGAAGAGGGGTTGGAAATTAAATAATGATAACACTGTTCAATCTGCGCATTTGTTTGCAGCATGGGACAGGACAGCACCGCAAATTTGATCTCCTCAAGGGCACAAAACGGCACTAATCTGTAGAAATTTTTATTTCCGCTGACAATTCATAGTTCTCGTCCAGAACCATTCGTTGTCAGATTTCGTGCCGTTCTTGTCAGCGTTTGCACACTAACACACCGAGGTATCCTATATCTGCGGTCCACGTAACTTGTGAATTTTTACTCTATAGAAGCATTACAATTTGGAATAATATTCCAAATTGTAATGCTTCTGCAATATTATTGCATTTCAGCCAATGGCAACCCACCATAATACTTCCGGAAATCGGTGTAAAAACGGCCCAATATATGCCCCTTCTTATAAGGACCTTTTGTTAAACAACTCGGGCTGGAATTGAACAAGAGTCTGGACTATTTTCAAAGAGCGCATACTGTATAGTGTCTAGAGAGACAGTGTACCCTTCGGTAAATAACTTGTATACTACTATACCTTAATAATAGTTCACGTCAAATTTTCACAGTTTTAGTAAAAATTTTAATTTAAAATTTTGAATTTAATTCAAAAATTTAAATTTCAAAGTCTCTTTTCCGTTCTTTTGAAATCATCCAACACCACCAAAATCGATGCACCTTGGCTTCAGGAACAGTTGTAGAGTTCCACGTCCTACCGAAATATCAAAAAACAAACATCGGAGGGCAGTGATCTTAGTTTAACTTCAGCACCCTCCGAATATTGACCATCCAGCCTTTCCTGTCGTCTTCTCAACTCCCCTCCTGCAAAGAGCAAGCCTTGATCCCCTTCAAGAAAAAAGGTACTGACAATTAAATTCGATAACCTCCAGCAAAAATGTTACACCAACATAATAACAGAGCTGCTGAAAAATTCGTACAACATTTTCAACAAGCAATAACTGAAACTGACGAACAGGCTACGAATCTATTCGAGGAATTTCAGCTCTCAAGTTATACAACCGATAGTAAGGAACGTAATAAACATCTCAAAGAAATCGAAACAGAACTCACTGCATTGCAGAGAAATATACGACCATTAAGATCACTTATTCATGGTGTACCATCAACAGATAACATCTTACAAACTGGATTTGCGGCTGTCGATGCCGTTGATGAAGCAATCGATAGACTTGAACGTCATTTACAAACTCAATATCACATTGCGCCTGTTGCACATACTTTATCTAACAATGGTGACACCATTCAAGAAGTTAAAGATTCTATGCGTATGTCATTTCAACAGCGTGATACTAATATCTTAGATAACAAATATGAAAGTAGTGGAGATGGTCTCGATGACTTCGATGATGATGATGGTGATGATGATGGTACTGTTAGTCGACACGGGTATAATACGTCGACAACAAAGTCGACCGTGTTTCGAAGCGGTGGGGTTAGGAACTTTCGAGAGGGAAGCAATGGTTCATCTGGTAGCTTGGGCAGAATTGTTGAAGAGTATGTGGTAACACCTGAAAGAGAAATATATGTTGGTGGTAGAGGAGGAGGTACAGGAAAAAAAAATGTAAATGGTACACCGAGAATAGAGATTAAAGAGTCACCGGTGGCTCTTTTGAAAACACCACGTTTTGAAGACTTTGGAGTCGATGTCGAAGAACTGACTGAACAAATCAGGAATAAAGAAAAATTTAATAATAATGATCAAGAAATGGAATGTTACGATTTTCCTAATGATAGTAGTGAAGGTGTGGACACAAGTGAATGGAATAACAATGCCGAAGATTATTCAAAAACTGTTCAACAATCTATGCGAAAAATGGGGATTGCTATGTCACCACATGAACTTAGTGAACAGTTTGAAACTCGCCAACACAAGGCTCTTCGTAATGAACTCGCTTATACTACGCCTGGTGGTGTTGACTTGAATCTTCACAGTAATAGGCGTGATGATGATAATGATAAATTTGTCGGAGAAGGAAGGCATTATACACATTTATCGGCTGGGACTTCATCCCATTTGGACAGTGGTCGTGGTTATGGTTGCCTTGGTCAGGTGTATAAACAAAGAATGGCGAATCCGAATCTAAATCCGAATAGAGAATTAATGTTTGATGAAGACGACAGCTGAAAAGAAAAGACAATTATTTATAAGAAAGTTAGTTTTTTGTTTTGTCTTTCAAGTTATATAAGGAAGGAACTGAAATGCGTAAAATTGAATGTATGATAGTGAAGACGGTGCTTCAATTGGTTTAAGATACGAAGTCCATGTCTTCAGTTTTTTAATGATTTTTTCAAATGAGTTGCTCAAGATCGACACATTGTCTAACCCAATGTGCGTCTACGTTCTTCACGTTTCCCGAAGAATTTTTATCTTCATCTATAGAAGAGACTAACGAATGCGTCACACCATCTACCATCTCATGTACGACTATTCCCCCAAACGCCTTCACCAACGTGACACATCCGTTTATCTTAACGTCCTCACCAACGTACATGATAACACCTCGAAAAACCAGCCCACATTCTTTTTCGCACTGTTTCAAAATACCTTGAATCTCACCATCATCAGCGCCATCATCACCACTATAACCACGACCACGTCTATATTCCTTAACATTAATTTTATCGAGTGCCCTTTGAAATCCATCCATATCTGTATCTTTCGTCCACCAATCTCCAAATCGATCGCATTCTCGATAAATTTCTTTCTGTAAACCTTTGCTCGCTGCTACAACCCATTCCCCTCCAACTATAACTCTTTTTCCTTCATTTTCACATGCTTTTACCCATCCTGCCATAATCACAGAACATCGGTTTTCAGTTCCATTTTCCACAGCCTCTTTCACTCGTTTCACTTTGCCAGACCCATTAACACTATATTCATCACAAACGACAACGAATTCAACATCTTTAGTGATATTCTGTACAAACCTCCCACCCAGTCGATGAATTAATATTTCCATTCGTGCCTTACTTTCCTCATCTGCTGCGACAACTGTGAAAGTCACTCCATTAAATATATCACTAATTACTTCAATTTTTGATACATTCACTCCAATAGCCCCATCAATTACTGTGCGTCCTCCTTTTTGACCACCTCTTATTTCGAGTCCTTCTTCTTTCGCTAATTTCATAGCTTCTTCTTCCTCAATATCTACATCATTGCCTTTTCTTCTACTTCGCTTTCCATCATCTCCATCCCAACCACCGCCGACATCATCATCATCATTCTCATCTCCTCGAATAAACGCTGGCATTTTATGCTCATCTAAATCCATCAGATGAGACATACTAGTAACTTCATTATATTCTTTATCAAATCTCACACGTTCCACACGGGGAAACCGTAACATATAAAACTTTCTATTCAACTCATAAGCTCTTATCGTCATCACGACTGATTTCCAAGGCTGTATCCATTTAGCAACACCATTGAATAACGTTGAAGAATACTTTCTGTTTTCAAAATGATCTGGCAAATTCTTCGCATCTAGATCCTTCCAATCACTGTTTAAACGCTCTTGAATCTCTTTCAAATCCGTATCTGAATACCCTGACCCTACACTTCCCACTGGTATCCACTTTCCCTCTCGTCTCAACACATCTTCCTCGTCATTACCATCAGACATCACTCCACCACCAGCATCTCCAGCATCCCCAGCCCTGACACCAATCAAGAATGACGAAAGCTTCCCAGCACGTTGTGCCCGTCGTCCAACACTTGAACTATACTTAGCACCTAAGATAAGGACGTCAACATCTTGAATCCCTCCATTGAAATAATCAGGCTTTAATTTAATCGAAATATCCATACTTCGCTCTGCCAATACATAAGGTTTATCTGGATGTTTTGCAACAACTCCCTCATATCCTAATGTCTCGTATCGTTGTAAAGTTCCAATAAGTTCACTTTCATCGAATCCTCGTTCCATTCGTACGACTTCAATAACAGCTTTTACACCACGTCCACACTTGACTTCCACAGCTTTCGGAATTAATATCTCTAACAATTCCCGCCGTTTATACAATGGCAATCGCATTACCATATTTCCAGCAACTGCAGTAGATCCATTATGATGCCGTCCATGTTGTTGTACAAACAAGACATCAAATACCATGAATTTCAATGTGTATGAAGCACCATCTGGAACTTCATCTTTAGCTATCGCCGTCGTTTTCTCACGCATATTTTCAAAGCGAACCCAGGTATCAAGTAAATCATCCCATAGTACAATCTCTCCATCAAGAATTATATCTCGAGCACGTACTCCTTTAGTAACGACATCAAATAAAGCATTGGCATACATACCACTACTATCATGTCCACGTCGAGAGAACGTACGAACTTGAATATCCTTCACATCATCACTATCCTTCATGTCTTTGCTTTCTTTATCTTTACCATCTCCATCCTTCTTTCCGTCATCAACCTTTTTAATGTCTTCCCATTTATGTAATTGTAAACGCTCCCCATCAATTTTCGGTTCCATAAAGAAGTATGGCTTTTCTTGCTGTTGTTCTTTACTGCAATCATTATTCTGGTTATTCAGCCCCCCGCGTAACTTTTCACAAATCGTCGGTAAATTCTTACGCGTCGGACGCATTGTTAACATGACACTAGCATATTGTCCGAGTTGTACCGCCGCATCACCTATTTCGAAATTCGGATTATGACAATCCGTCAGCATTCGCATCACATCATGAACCTGGGTATAATGTTGTTTAGCAGCTGGGTGAAACCAGTTAAGAAAATTATCTCTACTAAGTCGCATATTTAAATCTTTTAGAATGATTCTAGCCACTTCAGCTACTTCTTTCGCTGTCCCATGTTGCACCAATGTGATCAATGCATTATACTTTTTTTCATCTTCTTTTCCTGTTACGCCTCCCTTCATTCGATTGTTGGAACCCACAAAGCCATCTTCATCGCCGGCATTACTGTTATCATTTGGACCACCGGCATATCCCATTTTCGCAATCCGACGATTCTGTATCTTTGTTGATTGACCCAAAGAATCCAAAACGGCCCATACAATTCCTATGGTTATCGTACTTTTTGTCGGACATCTACCAGTCAAAACAGCCTCTAAAACAGTTGCTAAATCACCGTCCACAATCCTAGCATCCTGTTTCCATTTTCTAGGTCGATAAGCTCTTTCTTTATAATGTTTCAGCCACTGAGCATCTTCACTTCCCGCAGGTAAATCTAAAGCCTTGACAAAAGCATCTGCAAGTTTAGACTCCTTCATGCCGAGATAAGCATGTGTCGTGTCCAACTCAGGTACTAGTAAACTTACGATTTTGAATGCATCTGTGGGGGTTAGTAACAGTGCTGGAATGATATGACCATCATCTGATCCACGCATTTCTAGTTTATCTCCAGAACCCTTCACATGTTTGCATAACAGTAGCCAGTTGCGTGTTAGTACAGAGTAACGTGATTCGTTCAGACCGAATGTTTGATATCCTGCCCGTGGCCGTTTGGATGATCGTACGTTTCGCAAGTCGGAGAATAGATTGGTTAACACGGAGACAGGGACACTGTCAATTGTTTCCACAGGAGGTGATAGGTCGACCTTCACCCCCATTTCCTTCTTTTTCTTGTTTTTCCGTGTAGACATTTTGGCGGGGAGTGATTTGATCCAATTTGTGCTCGCACTGAGGCTGTGAAAAAACGCGCCTTCACTAACTACATTTCGTGCATGGTAGGCCATAGATTTATTTTGACTGTTGGGCTGTAAGGCTATAGGTTTAGAACCCTCTTTATCCAATCCTTGGTATCCACATGCTATCGTGAAATGCACAAAGACCAATCATTGAACAATCATTATAAAAACAAGCAACTGATCCATCTGTTTACAATATTAACGACTATAAACAACAATCAGCTTGCACATTCCATCTTGCTTACTTATGGTTCTAGGTTAACTACTTAGCTTGACCTGACATACCAGATATATTCTAAGAATTTTTGAAAGGGTCCAATCTTTGCTCCATCATGCAAATGATGGAATATCAAAAATTCTCAGCTCATATAATGCGTGCGATTGATATCGACACAACAATGGTATTACACGAGAATATTAATGAGTCATACGCTTGGTTGAGCAGAATCTAAAAATGGGGAATACTGAAGAAAGATGGTGAAAATTCCACACAACTGAGCTAAGTTTTTCAGTTGGAAAGATATGGTTCAACTCTAGATACAACAGTACTGCAGGTGAGGCTGATCTCAAGATGAAGCAAACTGCCGTCTTCAAGAACCAGACTCGGATTATGTCACGTGCAAAACGCATGATCAGTGATAATTTCAGCAACCTGCAAAGATGGTTTCCACAGATTCTTCAAAATTGTTGACATCATGATACCGCAGTTAACTGTTCGTTACTGATAAAAATGTTACCGATGCAATTGAATCTCAATTTCAAAAGGAACTATACAGGGCTACTTCTTAAAATGATAAATGTCGACGCAATTTCCGATAAAAACACAAGAAACAACTGAAATTTAAGGAAGGACAAGCATTAGGAAGTGGGAAGAAACGGAACAAATAGGATTTAATGAACACAGAGTTCTTCGAGAGGAAAAAGTTGACATATCAGTTGAAATATGTTCATCCTGGAGATCACCATTGTGAGATAGGATTCATGTAAAATTATGTCCGAATTGCTTCCTTCTTCGCTTTCATGCGTGCTTGGATGGTGCCACGGAGGGCGTACTTTTGGTTCTTCAAGAACTTGAGGTCCATCTACACGTACCAGAATCGTATAAAAAAGAAGTTAGTTTGTGACACGAAATGGGATTAGCAAATAGAAAGAGAGTTGATAAAATAGATATAAACGTACACCAACACGGGAGGCAATCTGATTCTTCCTCGGGCGCTTGATACCATTTCGATGATCTTTACGCATCATAAGAACGCGGAGAGGTAAAGCAGAAATGTATATAAAAAAGTGAGTACTCAGACCGTAATAATAAACATAGAGATGGATGAATGCTATATAAGGGAGGAAAGTCGAAATTGTAGCAGCATGGGTCATTTTTGATGGAATTTAAAAGTTGGGGAACCAACCTTTGTAGCTCTGGTTATGAGCAGTATGATTTTTGGATTTAGCCATGCCGGCAGATAAATTATCGGTTTACCTGTTTGACGTGAAGAGGCAACAAGAGAGAAAAAGTTATGCAAGCAGCAGAAAAGTTGTGTGAGAAGAATGTTCCAGGTTCTTTGCGAAGGCTGGCTCAAGGCAAGTGGTATTGAGTTGACTCGATATTCGAAGGTGTACTAGCGGGTAGTGAACGAGATGAAGATCGCAGATTGAAGGATCGATGAAGAAGGCAAGGACTTACGTTATGTCGTGAAGGCGATAACTTTCAGGGTGTGTGACCACTACGAAAGTTTTGAGTTATTCTCAAGCTTTTCCTGCGAGCGAGACTTCAATTTCGTCAATCATGGTCGATAATATCAGTACGATTTTAACGATTTGGGGGTCAACGGCGGCGATAGTAGGATGATTAACAGGTTGAACACGTGTATCATTACGGTAGTGTAATGGAAGCGAAAGCTTTTTTTCAAAAAGGCCGAACAACTGTAAATACGTCGAAAGCCAATGATGACATCATGCACAATGTCATTGTGTTTTTCCAGAATACAGCAATGCTGACACTGTATACCATTTCTTGATTCCATCAAATCCAAATGATGCAAAAAGTGGTCCAAGCCCAACATCCATTCACTTCACTTTTGGGTCTACTGCGTTCAGATAGCCTTGACCACATTCAAATTTTTGAATTCAAAAAAGGCGACTGACTGACCGAGGTAACTCTCAAATCCAAACTCCAGACACCGAAGCAAGGATTTGATCTCACTGATTTGACTCATGTCCATCTCTTCTCCAGAGGGGACGACAGGGCGGGAGCACATGGTGTTGGAAATCGTCCAGTACTAATGTAATGTCCAGCAGGTACTCGGTTCAACACGGACAAGTATTTCGACATTCGAGCTGTACGCGCTTGCTGCAGTCAAAAATCTGGTGTCAAAATGTCAAAAGACAGTAGACCGTTGATGATCTTACCTGAATTACATGTCTAGACTACCATTGTTGATGAGAATCAGTAGCTGAAATCCGAACAACTAAAACATACGGATTGCATCATGATAAACTGTCCCACTAACAGTAACCCTGTTAGATTGTTAAGTGTGTCTTTAAAATGGGCCTACCATACCAAATTACATTTTGTAATTGTGTTAATAAACTTTAGTTAGAGCTCAGATGCGCAATAATCAACTGGAATTGAATACAGGTAGGTATCTCCATTGTTATAGCATAGAATAGCATGGAAATAGAATTTGTCGGCAAACCTGATGGAGAAAAGAAACGGAAATATACGAGAGGCATAGTGCGTTATCATGCTCTGTGTATCCGATACCATGGCGAGGTGAAGGTAGGTCACTTGAAAACGAACCATAGCGAAGATAAGACTAATCGAAAACGTGACTGATGCATGAATGAAGTGTTGAGTGAAGACGATTTTTCACAAGTAGGCAACCAACTTTTACAAAAAAACAGCAGGGACTAAAAAATTTAAGGAACGTTTTACGGCCAGAAAATAATTAAAAAGTAAGTACTTTTTGGATGTAGCAAGGTCTGATGACACAAAGGGCCCAAATTTTAATTTTCTTCAAGCCATTTCCAGAACGATGCTCAGCTGGGTATGGTCTAAACAGGACTGGAACCAAATGCGATAGCCTGCTGTCAACATCAACTTGATCTACAACCTTTTCGTTGATAACTTCAATTACACACTCTTCCGCACTCCGCATCAGAACGATCAACATTTCACGATCACATCCATCACACCGCCATCATGTTACGTCTAACGACCTCTCATTTCCCTTCATACGACTCTGTCGCCCAAGCCTCTGGCCTTCCCTTCGCAACACTTGTTTCTCCACTGGCACCATCACCTGGACCTCCTCCTACACCCTCACCTCTTGGGACAGGTCCTACAATATCCACCGATGTAACTGACGAGAAGCTTGCAGAATACATCCGCACCTCGGCAGCACCCGAATCATCATTTGTTCCACGTTGTTACCGATGTGCTGGATATATTTCTTTACATTCCTCGTTATCCCCTCGTCTTTGGCAATGTACACTATGTCATGCTCAGAATACTCTTCCACCTCGTTATCTCCCCGTTGTTCGTGCAGGTACTGCCGCCACTGCCGTCGTTCCTGAATTGTCACGCACCACGTATGATGTTCCCGTCGCAGACGATGTTCCCGTTACTCCTCTTGCATATGTCTTTATCGTTGACATTCATGGCGATGATGCTTATCTAGATGCTGTTCGTGTCTCTGTCAGGAATGCCCTTAATGTCGTCGATGGTGAGACATTTGCTGGTTTGGTTTTATATGGAGATGACGTTTCTTTCTTGGATGCACGAGCATCTAGTGAAAATCCTGTTGGTTGTGTACTGAAAAATGATATTAATGGACTTTCAATAGATCAATGGTTACGACCTACTGGAAAAAAGTTTTCAGATTCTGTCATGGATGCCATGGGAAAATTATCTGGAGGAAGAGGGTTTGTAGGACGTGGACAGGACAGGGAACCCAAAAGAGCAATGGGAGATGCTATTAAGATGGCATTGGACATAGTCGAAACGGCGTCATTAACTGGTGCGAGATTCGTCGTCCTCGCAGGAGGAGAACCAAATATTGGCGATGGTGCTTTAGGAATGAAGGGAAGAACTGAGGTGGAATTGGACACTGACAGGTTTCCTGTTCCTGTCACTCCATTTTACGAAGAGCAAGGTATGCGTGCGAATATGTTAGGCGTCATTATCGACATGTATATCACTAGTATCAAACCTGTCGATGTCGCATCGCTTGCCCCTCTATCCCAAATTAGCGGTGGTCGTGTCTTATTATACAGTGGTCATAATTCATCATCATCATCTGCCAATGGAGTGAGTAATAGCGGTGGTGTTGGTGATGTAAGTAATGGTTGTGGTGGCGTAGGTAATGGGACGTCAACAATGGCACAGGATGTATGGCAACATTTAAACGATCCTACTGTGTTACGAGGATTAATGCGAATTCGTACATCACCTGAATTAACGACTGCAGAAGTTTACGGGTGTGGATTATTTCGGGATGCAGAAGTTGAAGATGTGTTTCGAGTAAGTTGCCATGGACACTCCAGTACACTTGCTGTTGAATTTAACGTAAATCCAAAACCTAGACGATCAATATTCTCAAGTGTCAAAGATAGTGAAAAGAAGCAAGCTTGTGTACAAATGGCTTTCAGAGGAGTATTTGTAGAACCTGGTATGATGCCACAGAGAGTACTTAGAATTGAGACGGTGGTTGTCGATGCATCTAATTCGGTACGAGCGACATGGGAAATGGCCGATGTTAATGCGATCACTACTGTCATGTTTCAAAAAGCGGTCGCTACGGCTGATGAACAAGGTATTGGCGCGGCTAGAGTTTTGTTGTTTGATTGGCTTGCTCAACTTGTTCAATGTGGTGATGTTTATCATCAACGTCATCGCCAATCACAACAACAACGGAGTCAACTACAGTCATCAAATGGTATTGGAAATGGTATGGTAGGATCACATGATAAGAAAAAATCAGGCAATGATGAAAATAACAGTATGATCATGAACGATAACAACAGCAGTAACAAAACTAGATCAGATAAGAAAGAAGAAGACGGTACACATACATGGATGGATGAATACGAAGCATTAAGACCAGTTACTCAGTTAATGTTTGGATTAATTCGAAGTATTATGTTTCGTCAGGAAGCTGTTGCACCGGACATTCGATCTGCCACTCGATGCCTATGGGAGGATCTTGGTCCCGATTTACTCTCTGCAGCCATTTACCCGAAACTCGTTTCATTTCTTAATATAGGAGATTGTGATATCAAAGTTGTGGCAGCTAAAGATGTCCTCGGATGGTCACTTGCGCTGTCGTCAGAATCTGTAAAAGGATGTGGACATGGAGTATTTTTAATCGATGCGTTTTCAGAAGTAGTTATTTACTATACGACGCAAGGTTGTCAACAATTTATATATCCACCTCCGGAAACAAGTGTTGTGATGAAGGTCAAGGCACAATGTTTGAGGGATCGACCGCTATCACCAAGAGTCATCATATGTAGACAGGGTACTCCAGATGAACGATGGTTCACGTCGTATCTTCTTGAAGATGGAGCTGCACCAGGCATGTCCACGAATAGTACAATGTCGTATACTCAATTCATGCAAGGAATCAATGATATTGCTTAGAGAGAGAGAGAGGGAGAGCGCAAAGTGCTACATCTTGGCGGTTTGTCAGTCTGCTTAGACTGGATTTAGATTATTGCCAAGACGATTTCGATCGGCCATTGTTTTGTGAACATGCTTAAGAATCTTATGAATCTGATTCATTCAGTAACGGGATCGAGATCTTGTTCAGGTTCAATTTATAACTAAGATTATTCTAATAATGAGATGGGAGTGCTTTATTTCAACGATTTTTCTTGAAGGAGGCGGAATGTAATCGACACGTGTAAAAAGGTAAACGTGTGTGGCCAAAATTGCTTCTTTTCCGTTTCCAGTTGTTTCATTGACGAATGAAACAGTTAACATTTTTGCAAACAGTTAAAACCAGAAGCATTTGAAAACCCATGAAAAGCAGATTTAGCAAATCTCCCTCACCATCAACAACCATAAACCCCCCTCCCTCTCCTCAACAAGTCCTATTGTTTCCATAATTCGCCATCTCCATCTCCCGGCTCATACCCTGTTAGGTTACAATAGTTCTTCCGTCAACAACGCCAACAACAAAATGACTGAACCGTGTTTCGTGGCCTCTACTCCGCTTACATGTGGATCCAAATCAGTGCAGGTGAGACGCACAGTTTGTGCGCGCAGCGTTCGTATGTCTGCGACAGGGAGTGATAAGGGTGAGAAACAGAGTTTGGGTGATTGGCTTTTGGGGAAATTCATGCATAACAACGAAGAAATGCATGGATTTGAACCTTATCACAAGGATGCTCAGTCTGCTCGTGATGAAGAACTAAAGAAAATCTACTCCGAAAAGGATACTTCTAAAAATGGATCGCAGTAATTTTTATGTATATATATATATATATATATATTATAGATATATTACATAACAAACAACGGCCTGTTTTGATTGATGTCTTCTTTTTAACGCTTTTGATTACTCCCAACATTTGTGTCAACCATTTCCTATTGTACTTGTTAGATTAACAGTTCCGATGTGGCGGTCGCAATGGAAATGGTGATAGTTTACGTTGTGATTTATAGATTAAGAATATGACCTTTATCAACGATAAATAATAATATGTTTCTTCTTTCTTCTTTCTTCTTCTTCCCGCCCCACCCCCCCCAGTTGTATGTATCACAGACTACTACCCACAGTATTTTTTGTACGGTAGTTGTCTCGTCTAGCCATGCTATTTGTACTTGTGTTTTTATTATTATTATTAATTATTTTTCGCTATGCGAGTCCCAAGCTCAAAGTTTAACGTTGGGACGCGGCATAACTATTTAATTAATAGTTTAACATTACGTTACGTTGAGAGGTAAAGAGTTGTATTTGTATTTATGTATTGTAGAGTGCACCGCGATAGTAGTAGTGAATTGAATTTTGATGAACGATGATATATAATTTAAAAAAAACAAATGTTGTGATTTCGGTCTCAAGATGCAAACGCGCCAAAATTAATAAAACTGATCCCACCTTGGCATACGAACTGTACAATAAATAATACTTCAAAAAAAAAAAAATTGGTTCAACCCCCCCTCCTCTCCCTCCTCCCATCGTCCCATGCGGACTCCACTCACAAATCAGCTTTTTAGCATCAGAATACATGCGCTGCTCGGGCTCGGGGATAGAACAAAAAAAAAAAAGAGAAAGGAGAAGCTGGAGAGAAGCGGAGCAAAGAAACTCGTGGTAATAATAAAGTGTGAAAAAAGAAAAAAGATGTGTCCTAAGCTGTCCTATGGTGTCCTGCCTTACCTTGCCTTATATTGCCATCAAAGACAAGTATGAGGTAAAAAAGTGTAAATAATATTAATATTAAGAAATATCGACTGCGCTTAACAGATTTCATTGGCGCGCCACACCACAACAACGCCCCCTTACCTACCTACAAGAACAACACTGACTTAAAACTACAGGCAGCGCATCGGCCAGTACTGTACACGTGTAGTTGCTTAACTTTCCTTCACAAACACACAACCACCGTGTAACGTTTAAATTAAATTTCAACAACGCCACTTGTTATATATTTTACTTGATTTCTGTCAAAAATAGTATTTGATGATGATGATGATGATGTTTGGTCTTATTTTTTTTTCCTCTTCCTCTTCCTCTTCCTCTTCCCCTTCCCGTGCGCCGATACAACAATATGACCTCAGCAATGTGTTGTTCTTTTCGCAAAAACGTCTCTTTTAGTAGGGAAAGGGGTGTTATCCCGCGCTCAGTAAAACACTTGAGAACATTTCTCTTTTTTTATTTATTTATATGCAGCCGTTTCAATATTGTGGGTCAATAATATTATTATACAATTTTTTTAATTTTAATTTTTTTTTATTGCGATTGCGGAGAGACTCGTTACTATGGAAACTGATACTGCAGTTTAGTAATTTTTGTAATAAATATCATGTTATCCCGACATGTTTCCAAGTTACAAGTCATCAAATTGCCAGAAAGTTGTCTATTACTATAGTATATGTTAACAAAAATGTATGTATAAAACAACAGCGCCGATTTCAACACAAACATCGGCGCAAACTAAAAACAATGGAATTTGCATTTTTGAACGCAGGAGAACAGAAGAAGTAGAGAGCCAAGAAAGAGAAAAGAGATTGATAGCATTTAAAAAATTAATAACAATAAGCAAGTGCGAGTCTTAACAGTATAACATAATATGTTTTACATATATTATATGTTTTTTTTAACGGTACACCAAAAAAAGAGTTGCAATGGAAAGACGTCCCAATGGACAGGCCATGACTTAAATTATTTCATTTGAAAAGTTTTGAACATTCCCTTTCGCTGTCAAGCAGTCAGTCGGTCAGTCAGTCAGTCAGTTTCCTCAGTGAAAGCTTTATCAGCAGCAAACAACCCGCGACACAGATTAGATGATGAGCTGTCGGAAATTTCGTTGTTTTCACTAATAACTTTCAGATTGTTTGTGATAATATATATATTTTCGAGGTTACTAACTTTATAGGGGCCGTTTTAAAAAACATTCTATATCCGTTGTACAGTTGTACACTGTACACTGTAATGGCCCAATAATTTTAAATTTATTAAAAAACTATTCTGTATTCCGATTATATATTAATTTCTAATACAATTGACTGTAATGTAATATTTCAAAAAAAACAATAGTGTATGTTGAAGAAAGTTTAAAAGGTACACTGGTGGATTTAAAAATAGCATTTTTGAAAATAATTTCAAAAAGAAAAAGTATGAAAATATATATATATAAAAAACGGCTTCGAAGGGGGCGGGCAAGGGGGGGGGGGGGGAATTTATAAAATTAATATTATATTATTTATTCGGAAGTACAGACAGCAGTTGATGATGATTGGAATGATGGCCCCATCCATCTATTCTAAAGCAACGTCAACGTCCCTTGTCTTTCGTCTTTCTTTCTTTTTTTATCGATGATCATAAGCTATACCTCCGTTTCACCCAACCGGACTTCCGCACTCAATTCGAAACATCACGTCAGTCCCCCAATGTGTTCAACACTATCGTAAATTCCCAATCGTGACTTTCGTCCACGGCACCCAGTTAAACAAATTCCATTCTATTCCATCCACCCTTCTCTTTTTACTACTTTTTTCACCAAACCAACCTCCCTCTTCATCCTTTATTTGTTTTCGTCGATCAACCTGTTAATTCATTACCTTTATTTTTTTTATCTCAAAACAGTTTTCATTCAACCAGTCAGTCATATCACTCTCAACATCTACTCCCCCAAGTCAACAACTCATCACCCTCACTCACTTTTACTTACTTTACTTCTACTACTGCTACTTTTCTCACCTCAAAATAAATTTTTCTTTAAAGCTTTGCTATTCCCATAAACAATGGTAAGAAGTATAGTCACCGATTCCCGTCGCTTACCAAACGCTGTTGACCGTTTGGATGCAGTTTCTGCAACAGACCGACAAATCGCTGCAAAGCATGTGTACGATGTCTGTGTTTATCATGTCGCT
>JAULBU010025277.1:0-17967 GCA_032358235.1 Odonthalia washingtoniensis
TGATGATTTGGGGCTGCTTCACTGAAACGGTGCCAGGATGGCTGAATCTGGTAGAGAGGAATCAGGTTCGGCCCGGCGCCGGTGTCCAAGACAGCCTGTATAGCGTGGTGGGTCGGGTTATGCTGAAGGTGAGACCCACCTTTTAGTCGCAGTTTTTGAATATTGAATCCGGATCGGTAAGTGGAGCGAGGTTGAGGTATGGGGAGGTGAAGGGTGCCGAGAACCGATGCGGTTGTGTCCAAGAGGGAATAATCGGTTCGATTTTATGGGGAATTGGTTGTAGGCTGTGTAAGTAGTGGAGTCGGATGCCCAGGTGAAACCACTAATTGTTTTCCGAAGGTGACGTAGCTCTAGCCATGATCACGTTCGTTGGTTAGAGTGCAGTTTCCAGGGCCGACGCGGTTGACGTCGATTGCTGGATTCCTGATAAGAGTAGAAATTATGGTTACGGTTGACAATGTAGGACTGTAAGTTTGTCCTTTGGAGGTATGGGCACTTAGTTTTTACGTGGTCGTCATGTTGGGTACTAAATCCGGCAAAACGGTTCCTTGTCCATCATAGTCGAATCTTTCATGTTCTCCTGCTGCATGACAGTAGTGAAAACTTCCGATACGGTGGGATCCGTACCATTTTCTGTGGTAAGGAGCACACATGGGATGGGTGGAGGAAGGGAGTGCGGATGGGCAAACGAAGTCGGGATGGCTTATATGTGGGACGTCAACGTTGCCAGGGAGTGGGATTGTCGTGTCAAGTAGTGGGCGTCAGTGCGTGGGTGTTCCGATCGGTATGAAAGCATATTGTTACGCAGAATTTATTCTAAGAAGATGGAAATCACTCTCTCAGGCCTTAAGATATTACCGCAACGGAAAGCCTTGCGTTCTAAAGTGGTCGCATAGGTGCTTGTGGTATCGCTGGGTTCTTGAAGGAATGTAGTAAAATCCGATTCGGCAGCGCCGAGGATGTCGTCCAAGGCATAAGTTTGCAGAGGGTAATCGACCATCAGGGAGTAGTTGGATAATAGCGATGACCGATCGGATGTACCATGCTCCAGTTTCCAGACAGAGCTGGAGATTGTCCAGGGCGGAGCCGCGTAAGAAGTACGGGAGAAGCGACATGGCCGCTCCTTCGTGTACGGGGGTCGAATAGCAAGACGAGCGGAGATGTTGAAGAAATGCCAGAATGCGGATTGGGTCGGTGGCATCGAAGTGATGGATTGAGCTGGCTCTCCATACGGCGAGTATTAGTGTACACGTTTGCGCCACTTGGTCGTCGTATAGAGGTGAGCGTAATATTAACCGATAGGAGCGGAACTCGAGAGCGGTTGCGAATGTGGTGATGACCGGGCGGATTACGTCCATGTTCGATATGCTGAGCTCCGTGGCAGGGTCGGAGGAGTTGTAGATGTTCGGCGGTTGAACAGCGGGTATCAATGGAGAGTGGTGACCAGGGAACTCATGAGCTCCATACTACGGCGTCGGCTGTTGAGTGTTATGGGGTCGTGTGGTTGGAACTGTCCGTGCGTCAGCAGTGCACAGCTGTCGTGGTGGAGGATGGGTTTCTGGATCTGGGTATATCAGGTTCGGTTGACTTCTGTTGAAGAATCTGAAATTCGGAATGAGAAACGTCTTGGAGGAATCCGACGGTCCTCGTCAAGATCGTGGGCTTGTGAGAGATGGTGTTACTAAGAGTGTCATCCATGTTGGTTGTAAATTCCGAATTGGTTAGCAGAGTCTTGGAGAAAGATGAAATAGTTACGCGCAGGTTTCTTCGCGACTCTCGGCGAGGTCGCGGGATAAGTCTTGGATCATATCTTGAATCGTGCCCAAATGGGCATTGATGGAGGAGTATATCTGATGTTGGGATTTCCTTGCGTGCGAAGCCGTCCATTCAATGAATTTAATAGAGGTTTCGAGGCGTATAATGGCATCCAATTCCGAACGGGTATAGGTTGATTTGTCGGCCGGGGGAGCCTAGTGTGATGGGGCCGGTCGAAGGTCAGAATTCTTGCCGAGCATCGCCGGGGGTAGGATATCAGAGGACTACTCCCGGCGTTGGGCGAAAGGGGCATCATGCACGGAGGTTGCTGTTGAAAAGTCCGATGGGGGTGCGTGGCCTTGATCATGTAAAGGCATACCCGGGTAGTTCTCGTTAGGATGATGGACTGTAAACGGCATGATGAAGCGGGGACGGGAGTTATTCCGATTGGGCTCGCTCCGTGATAGGTGACGTAATGCGGGCGGGGTTCGCATCCCCATTTGTGTAGTACGGCATCGGTGGGAGTAAGTTCAAAGCAGGAGCGAAAGCCTTGTTTTCCGTAGAGGAAAGTGGTTGAGATGCTGGGATATCTGGTACGGTTTATTGTTGAACCTTGGCGCTGCCAGTCGGTGTTGCAATAGAAGCGACTGCCTCAGACAGGCGGATGTGATCATAAACAGAAGAAGAGCCAGATGAAGTCAGTGGTTCGGTCTGTACGGTTGATGGACTGTCGCGTGGCTGTGGAGGTGACGTGGGTGCGGAGCCGGTACACAAGAAGCGGTCCAGGTTGAAGTGTGGCGACAGGAGCGCGGCATGCTGTGAACTCGTGTTGGGGTCGGTCGAAGAAGCGTGTGGGTTTGACATTGTGTTGTAAAGGGACCTGCGGATAAAGTTGCTACACGTGGTTTAGGGAGATTTCGGTTGATATTGAAAACTTCGACCATGCTCGTCGGATGATGCGGTGCCGGTTGCGTCAGTTGATTAGCTGGGAGACCAGTGAAAGGTGTCGTGATGCTACCTGAACCGAGAAACGGAAGTGAGACGTGTCTTTATTAAAGGATTCGTTGGCGCCGATTTCGGTTGAAGTGTGAACCTGTCATAAGCTAACCTCCTGCTGACTCGTACGTCTCACTGTGTCTCCGAGATGTCTATTAGAGACGAGGGACGGACAAGGTCAGACGACGACGGTGGAGGCATCGAGGTGTGTAGCATACACGTGGAGACAGATACAGCTGTGATTGCATAGCTGTAGTATGTATCGCGTGATACGCTATACTTTTCAAATACTTGTGGAAATTTCAATTGTGTAAGTAAAGTGCGTAAGAACTCACTTTACATAGAATAGATAGACCGTTAAAAATCACTGTAATTTGAACGGGTTGCAAGTGCACGACAATTACATTGACCTTTTCGCCGCCGTCACCGCCTTCGTAACTATCAGATTCCCTACTGTCATTACAGTCCCTGTTTCGTACGCCGACCTCCTGTTACGTCCCGAAGCCATTCCATGTGATACTATCCACATCGACACAAATTTGCGTCCCATCGTGAGTGAATAACATCTCCTGAAAAATGGTTTCCAGTTCGTCTTTCCAGGTATGCATGGAAGAAGCAGCACGCTTACGAGCAGCGAAGGAAGATCTGAAAAACAGAATTGACCATGATTTACAACCTAACAGTTTGGTCAGATCGGAAGAGGGCGTAGGTATCACTGAGAGAATAAGTGAAGTGTCGAATGGAAGAAGATCTGTAAAAAATGTTCTAACAATTGCGGACCGTGTCAATATTGTGTCCTGGATGAAACGAGCTGTGGAAGAGGAGGGAAAAAATGTATTGCATCGAAAAGTGTGAAACATTTCGCAAAGTCTTTTGATCCAGTGCGACAGGAAACATTGTTAGAAAAATGCGACTTTGTAGCTCCCGGAATGAATACAAAGAAGATCAAGGAGCAGTGATATTTCGGGGTTCCACCTCCTCTGTTGCGAGAGTAACCAAGACTGGTATCAAACAGGTCCAAATGAAACCCAAATCACGACGAGGTCGAAAACGGTTTGCGTGGGTTGGCGCACTCCACCTTGATGTTATAAATGAATTTGATTGCCTTCGAAAACTTGGGGTAAATTTCAATCTACACAACGTCCGAACGTTGGCAATATACACGCTGGAACTCAGTGAAAATGCAGAATACAGTCGCAATATGAGCGAGTCGCACACAAATGTCCCTTTAAATTTGAAACTAGATGCTCGATGGGTTTAGTATTTTGCTGAGAGATTTCGTATTGTAAGCAGGGAGCATATCAGAAAACACTGTCTTAGCCCTGCCAAACAAATGGAAATTGATATTTCAGTTGCAAAACATCTTAGGGTGCTGAAAAGAATGCTGAGAAATGGAGAAGTGGATGGATATGATTTAAGCATCGCAGATGAAACCCATTTCGTCATTAATTTTGATAATGGCCGCACGCTTGGTTTCGCGGGGCAGTCTGAGATCAAATATGCTGATATAGTTTCGGGCGGTGAGGGCATGACGATGTTGGTGATGTTGAGTGGAGGTCGGGATGCACTATTCAACCTCCTTTTATTGTCTTTAAGAATAGGGAAAGACGATACCCAATGCGTGATGTAGAAGATAATGTGCCTGGAGTCGCGTATAGAACGGTACCAAAAGGATGGATGGACATAGTCGTTATGCCATTTTGGGTTCGGGAAATTCGAGTCATTACAGCGCTTCCAAATGGACGGAAAAAGTCTTGTTTTTAGACAATTTTAGTGGGCGTAACGAAACTGAGGAATTGGAAAGCGCCTATGAAACCATCAACACCAGTATTTCCTACTTCCCTTCTAATAAGACGTATTTAATTCAATCTTCTGACTCATTCATCACCCAGAAGGTAAAAGAGGTATGGACACGACGTTCGGAGGCATACAAGATGGACTTAATCAAGAAGGGAAAGTGAAAGGACAGTTCGGGAAAAAATTGAAAATCAGGGTAGAAGGTTCTTCCTTCGGCTCGCCGTCGACTCTATGAGGGAGATGAATCAACAGAGAGCTTCTGATGGTGTTGAATGTGCCCGAAAGGCCATAATAACCACGGATATGGATTTAAACACAAACAGACTATGGGTGGAGTCCCAGCTGACGCCCTACCTTCAGAATATTGTTAATATGCACCGTGTGTACTTCAATGAAAAGACACCCTCATTGACATGAACTGGTTGTTCCCCGTTAATGGGAAGGATAAGAGATATATGTAATGTAGGGATGCGTAGAAAATGAAATAATTTCTCTTATACTAAATGCGTGTCACATTATTGATGTAACAGACACTATTTCTGTTTTACAATATTTAGTGTCAGTGCGTAAATAGTGTAAGCTACACTAAATCATGTTCCAAACTGAATATTTCTATCACTGAAATAGTGTAACTAACACTATATACAGTAACTGGGTGTACTTAACCGAACAACTTCCGACCTGCTACCGCAGACCGGGGTTCCGTCTCGGTAGTTTAGTTTTCCAGTAAAGTTGTCACCAGCCTTACTATTCTATTCCCTTTCTGTTGCCTAGTCTGTCGCTACCAACAACGCTTCGGTATACATCTTCCAACCCCTCAACCACTCTTTATTTCTACTAGCAACCTGGTTTGATGTATCGAAGCTTGATCACTTTTTGAGACTTCATTGACAATCCGGATTTGGTCAAATTCCTCAACAAGTGCTCACAATGCCTCCGAAAAGTCTTACGGAAACATATGTTGCTACTGCCTCTTCTGCTAGCACATCCACCGGAATTCTTCCGCATCGAAACCACCACAAGCTCAAGCTCCGTCATCTACTGAACAAGAAAATAGCTCTCAAGCACCTTCTACGAAGTCGAAGGTATTAGTGCGACACGCTAACGCTTTCCATGCACACTCACCTTTCGTTATCTTAATCAAGACTTTTTCTATTTCCGTCCTTGAGATGTTTCTAGAAGAACATGACCAGAGCCAGTCTATTGAAAAAATCGAAGAAACCATTCAGATGATGCTGCAGTCTCCAAGTATCTTCTTTCGAAGATGCTACATCAACCATTTCATTTACCACCTCACAATCTAACGATAATATCGAGGAACCATTTCCGCCTCAAATTTTGTTACCAGCATCTTCAGGCCCAGATCACATGTTTTCATCAGAAAGGGATCACATTAATGAGACAAATAATCGCTTTCTCCGCATAACATCGGAAATAATATTATACGGACATATACAATATTCCTGAAACTCAGGTAGAAGGACAGGGGAATTATAACTCGCAGAACAGCTACCACGACCCCACTAAATGTGCTACTGCCGTCGCAAATTGCTCCCGAGGTCGTTTATTTTCTGGAGAGATCCGTAAATCCACCAACCACACTTTAAGAGATTACGATGTATGCGCTTTTCGGTTTCAGTTAACTGAAGACGAAAAGTGAACGTACTTTGTCAACGTTCTAGATTCCCCCGCCCGTGAATTCTTCTTTCATAACTCTTATCTCAAATGAACTACGGTTAGATGATCGATATGATGAAGAATTACTTTCACACCTCGGCTCGTCGGGCAAAAGTTCGTGCAGAACTTGAGAGTCTCCGTCACTCATCGTTCATGGGAAAGCATGAAATCAAGAACCAAGCGGCCGAGATTGAGAAATGTCTTGAGGAGATCAACCTTCTCATTCTTCAGGCCCCTCCATCATTTCGTGATGAGATCCACAAGATTAGATGCCTCAGATGCTCCCTGCTAGGAACCCTGGGCTCAAGCCACAATTTCCCAGATTTCAGTAGTTAAATTCTCTTTCAAAAGATTCGTAGTTGCTCTTCGAGAAGGGCTACAAATTGCAGAAGAGACTGGAAAAATGCAGCATTCGATACGCATTTTCAGCAATACGGTCGCATGCTTCCCAGAACGCGTTTTATGCACACCAGAAACAACAACCGCCCACAATTTGGACACTATCAACCGCATCATCGCTCTCAACAATCATCATATGGTCCAAAATCAAGCCCAAAAGAAATTACATGCTTCAATTGCGGGAAAATGGACACTTCCGCAGAGACTGCAGGTCATCCTCTTATTTACGTGAGGTGATCCGCTCACGACTCACTAACGAGACTAATGCAGTTAAAATCATCCACGACCTCCTCAATAGCCTGAAAGGGGAAGGAACAGCTAGCCCAGACTCCTCCGGGACCAACTACACGGAAGATGCCGCACTTTTCGACCCCTCTGCATCGCTGACGATGATGAAAATTGTTCTCCTCCTCACTCCGAGGAAGAAATTGAACATGCTGAGGAGACCCTGGAAACTAACCAGATTGCCGCTTACTTCAACATTAACAATGAGTATCCCACAGTCTACCATAGATGGTACAGGCACCGGTTTGAAGGGTTTTTGCTAAGCTGACAACTGCAGACGTCCAGTAGTCATGGCTATCAACTGATCTTCTGACGTAGCCCTCCAAAACTCCCACCTGAAGCTCGCAACATCATTGCAACAACGCTATCAATATCAGACTTCTCAAAGTCCTTCAACACCAGCATTATTCTCTTTTTCTATGTGTTGACATTGGTGCCCCTCGTTCAGTATCAGGCTTATCAAAACTCCTTCGAATCTACAAAGACATCAACCTTCGCCTTCCACATCGTCATCTTTCTTCAAACCGCTTCCGCTTCAGTAATACCGTGGTCAAATATATGGGAACTATCATTCTCCATCTGGCTACACCACCTGGCACACAACCGATAGAAGTCTCCTCTGATGTAGTTTGTGAAGAAATACCCGCCTTCCTTGGTTTTGATGTGATGGATTCAGAGAAACTAACTGCCGACACGGCTCTCAACCGTTTGGTAAAAAGCTCTGTGTTTATTGGTGACAACAATCGCCCTGCATTTGATTTGGATGATTGGATCATTTACATCGTTTCTCCCGCATACCTCCTAGGAGTGAATTACTTTGATTTAACATCACACCGAGCATACTAAAATTACTTCTTCTCATACACACACAAAAAGGAAAATTTTTCTTATTTGGAAGATTTACATTCAAGGTGCTCTACAGCAGAATGAGGGGACTGTGGAAAGTAGATATTCAATAGACATGATAGAAACAATCATGGAAATCTACAAACAGTAGAAATACACAACTACACTATTTAAACAATGCTTACAAACTGTCTACCACTTACATTCCACCTCAACCATGAAACCTCCCATGACACGTGGTACCCTCCATCATACTATCTCTACTGTATGTCATTCGGCCTACTGAAGTTCTCACACAAATATAACGTCTATCACACCCTTTTCTTTCCCTCTACTCTGCACTGTTTTCTCTACTTTTTTCCCTTAAATTGATTAAACCAATAGTTTTCAATTGATCCTGACTAAGTATTGATACCCGGTCAAAAAAGTCACCCAAAACCGTATTGATGTGGTTTAATTCTGTCCTACTTACATCGCCCTTCTTCCTGACCCGATCCCCTTGCCAGAGCTCGTGACTTAACCATCGTTCCCTATCATCACTCGATTCTATCACATTTCCCATCATCTTAATACAGATCTCTTTAGTTTCATAATACAGTACGTCAACTGTAATCCTAATCCACATAACCCCTCACACTTATCACACGCTACTTCGTTATCAGCATATATATTGTATACACTGTCATTTATGAATCTACCCACAAACTCCCACGTACACACGTGTAACTTACTCTCAAGCAACGTACTACCCAAAGCGGCGATTGTACATCGTCTCGTACATTGTATATTACGTTTTGCCAGTACGGTTTGACAGGCCCCTTCACAATAACCCACACTGATGATACTCGAAACTTGGCCCATATAAAAATCAATGAAAATAACGAGAAGGAATTCAACTATACTCAGTTGAATCATTAAAAAACTCCCATCGAAAAATCCAACTCCTTTCTCACTTCCCTTTACTCTTCCCTCAAACAATTCCAATCCTCTTCGTCTCACAATGATGATCAGAGATTCATCTTACGGAAATCATACATCCAACCGACACACGTTTTTCTATACCGGAGATGACAGCAGAAATGAAAACGGAATTCTCTGACCTTTTAAGACGTAAGACATGCAAGGTCATCCTCAATGAAGACCTCCCATCGGACGCCAATATATGTCCTGGCAGTTCTGCCGATCTGTTCTAGCACTTAAGTCTACTGAGGACCATGAGGTAAAGTTCAAGGCCCGTTTCGTCATCGGTGGGAATAGAGACAAGATGAAGAAGATCATGGTTCACTCCTCCAAGACCCTTCTACCCTCGTCCATACGTCTCCTACCTGCCCTTTCCGCCTCTCATAGTTTCGATGTCTGGACATCAGATGTCCGTCAAGCATATATTCAATCGGCCGATGAACTCTCATGTACAGTTTATCTTTGTGACGCACCGCCCGAGTTTGAGCTTGCTCCGGAAGAATGCCTGCAGATTCTGAAACCAATTTATGGCCTCTGCAAATCTGGAGTCTTGTGACATAAGACGAGTGATGAACATCACCGCATAGACCTCAAAATGTCCTTCCTTCGTACTCACCCGTCCCTCTACTACCTCAAGAAAGATGAAAAACTCGTAGGACTATCAGGGTCCTATGTGGATGACATGGTACGCGGTGTAACACCCGATTTCCTTCACATCTCGTCCCAGATACACCAGCGTTTCGAAATGGCAGAAGATGACTCACTTCTGTCAACCTTCACAGTATTTCAGCTTTCAAAACACCCATCAATTCCCAAGTGCCTTCACCTTATTCAATCACTGTACCTTGACAAAATCATGCCGCTCCAACTCGATGCAACATTCTCAGACTTCCACTCGGAAAGAATGAAACTCGCCTGGCTCTCTCACTATCGCACAGATGTTCCATGAGAAGTCTCCCAATTATTCCAAGTTTGAGAACAACAGTTCTTGGACGATGGCCGCAAGATACTCAAGCACCTTAACTTCATTTGTGATTACGCATGCAAGAACCCTGTATCAGTACTCTTCCATCACCTCGATATAGAGTCACTTCGTTTGATTGGCTTCTCAGACGCTTCATTTGCCAACAGCACAGGTCTATCTACTCAACTAGGAAACGTCATCTTTCTTACGGACAAGTCCAACAATACCACCCAGATCAACATAAAGTCGTACAAAGCTCGTCGCGTTGTTCGATCTGTTCTTGGTGGAGTGCTCATTTCTTTCAGTGACTTGTTTGACGTCGCTTATTCGCTCGCTTCTGAATTACGGACACTTCATCCTACATCTCGCATCCCTGTTTCCCGCTTCAAGGACAATACGTCGTTATTTGATGTTATATCGAAAGGCTGTAAGGATTCTGAACGCTGTCATCGCTGCTGCCCGTGAAGGATTCGTTCGTCATGACATATCATATATTGGCTTCATCCGCTCTGGTGAAAAAATCTCCGATGGTCTCACCAAGTCTTTGAACGAGACAAAGCTACGATCTTCCATGTCTGGTACGCTCAAAGTAGTTCCGGAGCAATGGATAATTCGTCCGAAAGAAAACTAGTTTTATGGAAATATATAATTTCAATGACCCATTCAGATTCTCAACCGTACCCACCCCCGGCTCTTCACGACACAAGTCCAAATCGTCAAAATCCTTCTCCGTTGCACCTCTCCAGTTTGCTATTGAATTCCCCTAGAGTCTAGAGTACCGTCCCGGCAAAGAACGCGTTCTATTGTGAATAGATCTGGCATCGCGACGACGTATTTACTAACAGTATTTAATCAGGTTAGGAGCATCACCTGGGTTATCTCAACCTCGGTCCTGATTTCGTGCGTTGGAGCGGCATGTTCCTTACTGCAAATTACAAGCTCCTAACAATCCAAAAGAGTTCTCTTTTTTATTTCCCTTTTGTTGTTGTTGTTGTCATTTATTTTCTCTTTCTTTTTTTAATTTTCTTTAGCACGTCCAATTTGTCTTTTTATCTCATTCCCAATTAATTAAGTATGCGTTACACTTAGGGTTTATTCTACTCGGGCCCTACATCACGATATGGGTATGAAGCTCGAAAAGGGGGAGTGTCAATATCAGTAACCACGTACAGTAACGTACTGTACGTTAGTTACTGTATTATAGCTTACACCACGCACTCATGTGCGACGTGCACAACATGACTCCATATTCCACTTTAACTACTTAACTGAGCAACTCCCGACCTGCTACCGCAGACCGGATTTCCTTCTTGGCAGTTTGGTTTTCCAGTAAAGTTGTCGCCAACCTTACCAGCTTATTATTTCTTTTCTGTTGCCTAGTTGGTCGCTACCAACAATACCTTCGGTATCCATCTTCAAACTCCTTATCCACTCCTTATTTCTACTAGCAACTTGGTTTGCTGTATTGAAGCTTGATCACTTTTTGAGACTTCAATGACAATATCACCACCACGTATCACACAAACGGATAAGTGACAGGTTACAAGTTCATAGTTTCAACACTTTAATATAAAAGTGTTCGCTTCTGAACGTGTCTCACTAGGAGATTCTTTCGAGCAAGCGTTCTTCACTCAGCACAGGTTATTGGCCTATCCTTCTATCACTTCCAAAACACGATACCGATACCATGTTTTATTAATATATCTTTTACGCATTGTGGCCAGCCACAGGCAATTGACGTCGCTCCGCTCTCGTTCGCCTTTCGTTCGGTTGATCAAAACGGTGATTAGGGAAATGAGCCCAAAGTTTATGCGGTGAGTTGCCGTCGGTTAGTTATATACTAAGCGGCCGGCCGTGAAAAAGTATTGTCAAACTGTACTTTGTGCTGAATAAAATAATAGCAAAACGGACTCAACCATCAATCAGCATCGTGGCTCAGTGGTCGGGAGACCATTTGGTATACGAGTGGTTAGGAGTTCAATCCACGGAGGTTGCACCTAGGAACGGGGCCTGTGCCGTACAGGGTAGAGCCGGCATCTCCCTTTGTGGCGGTACCGCTTTTTTTGCCCAGACATGTGGCAACTTTTGATTGGCTCAGCGACGATTGGTTGATACGTGTCACTTTGAGTTCATCACGCCAGCCGTCCACAGCATACAGCTCATCATTAAACCCAAATAAAACCACAATGACTGCGCCACAGCCATCCAAGCCCACACACAATCCGACGATTCCGGATTTAGATCCGGACAACATCATATCCTGGATCACGTACTTTCAAGATGAGGACGACAACCACGTCCGCAACTAACCCCTCCTACTGCTTTCGGTGGCTGTTTAGAATTTCCCTTTGTTGACCCCAACAGTCTTTGCGATCGTTTTTGCCTACACTGCGATTCGCCATAACTCATTTCAGAACAGTAAATGATTCGAATTAACTTAAAGATTATATTTTATTCCCGCTACAATAATATCTTCAACTTTTGATAATGGAACAAGTTCCGACATAGGTTGAAACGACATGTAACGGCTATGATAGTTATGTGTACACCTTGCAGTCAAAACTGCACTACAGTATGAATCTGGTAGACACTGTATGCCATTTACACACCATGTGGAGTTCGAATTTTTGCGGAAAATCAATTAATTGATTTCCGCAAAATCGCAATCACCATATGGAGTGGAATTTTCATGATTTCCGTATCATCTTAAGATCGATCCATGATACAGCCTGTCTAACAGAGGCTGTATATGATAAGAATAGGACGTAAATAGTTATTTGAAATAATACTTTATAAATAGTTGCCTCTAAGAAATTCAACCACTCCCCATGTTACCACCCACTTAGTTTTCCGTACTGTGTTTATGGAAATGATCAATAACCAGCATGTGGTGTCTACCATGGTGGAAACCGCTGTAGACACATGTGTTTGCATCATCTATAACATCATGGTAATAATGTGAGTTACAAGGAGTCTAGTTCTAAAGCTGTCCATTCTTCATTAAAAATATAGTATAACATTTTCCAGATATGCTACTATTTTAGAAACTGAACGCTCTCAACAAAACATGCAATATAAATAGTAACATCGGAAACAATAACTAACAAATTGACTGTAGTAGTGATCATTTCACAAACCACTTGAAAGTAATTAACATTATAAATCATGTTGCTTCTTTAATATTACGATACACTATCAAATGAAAACAAAACAGGGAGAACATCAAAATGAGTTGAAGATTTATTCACTTTCAGCAGCACCACTTTCATAAATTTCTTTTATCCATTCACTTCCTTTCCCGACAATTCCTCAAAATTTCAACCGTAATCTCGTTACAGTATTCAACTGACGGTACTTTCTTTGAGAATAATCTCGCATCAAAGTCAGCGTCGCATATGATGTTAATATCTTCTTCTACCTCCTCCCTTCCAACAAAATATTCTATGATACTTAAATATACAGCCAACGACTTCTTTCTGACACCAGCTTCGCTCTTGTCCATTTCATGTCCCAATTCCGTTAATGGCGATACGGATTTCGCTATAGTTCTACTACGACCAGCCGTCTTTCGGCGTCCATACTGTTGACCATCAGAACCGTTCATGGTAATACGAGATGTTTCTGTTGAATTTTCTGGTTTAAAGCTACAGCTGTGTTGTGTCACGACAAGAGTTGGGTAAATAAGTGCATATGTTATCCTCTATTAAAATTACCGCACGACAAAATAACTACATAAACTACTGAAATATATTTCGTACATTGCTTATATATTTCGGAGCCAGTATCATACATCATGATGTACCCAAAAGCATGTCATGTATATATGTACCCCCCATTTCGAGTTTTTAAGTTCACATTACTT
This sequence comes from Odonthalia washingtoniensis, assembly GCA_032358235.1. Classification (NCBI taxonomy): domain Eukaryota; phylum Rhodophyta; class Florideophyceae; order Ceramiales; family Rhodomelaceae; genus Odonthalia; species Odonthalia washingtoniensis. The sequence goes on from JAULBU010025277.1 coordinate 13,542, forward strand.
GTAGTGTCTTCTGATAGATTTAGAGGACACCACGCCATTTTGTTGATATCATACACGTGACAGAACGCTTACGTCCACATTTAATTTTAGGGATCCCTTAATTTTATTAATTGCTTTATTTTCGGATTGTGTACTTTTCTTATTATTTCCTGTCGTATGTTTACTTGATTTTATATTGAAAATTAATATTGGAAGTTTTAATGGAAATAGTATTTTTTCAATTTCTCAACATTTTTTAGATCTGCCGTTCCCATAATCCAGTGAGAGAAATGACCGTTGTGTGCCTTTCTCAGTTATGAAAATTTCAACTAATCAGCAATTTATGTGCCGATTTCATACAATTCCATTACCTACTTTTTCCCCCATCAGCGCACATTGACATCAACAAGTCACAACTATAAGCTATCAACTTCCAATGATGATCAAAACACGATGACAGTTCACTCATTCTGGATATTCAACAGCGACTCGTACATGTCAGTTCCTATTGCGATGAACTTATTACATGCGTCAACATTTTAGAACAGGTAAGTATTTAGTAAGTATTAATTAATTCAAACATTTTCGTATAACTCCATTAATAATTTTTAGCCTTCCTTTACCTTCATTTATTCTTCTAATTTCCGTTTAGGTTACTTCCTTTCTTCGACTACCCTAGTTCAGGTAAATAGGTTTGTTTGAAATCATCTTCCGTTTATGGTTTCGTACTCCAATTCCCATTTCATGATCTTTTCATATTCAGTTTACTAACTTTTTTTATATTCTTTATATGAAAAAAGTTAGTAAACTGAATATGGATGACACTTTGAGAAGGAAGTATATAGAATCGTTTGAGGAGAATCATGAATTTCCCTCACAGACAATTGATCAACTTTTTACCGAAATTGAAACATGGTTTCTGGGCGAAGAGGGGCTGAAAGACAAAAGAAATAGAGATCATTGGAGTCCTATTATCAACACTGATAATTATGGAAATGAGGAACATGACAGAAACAATGGTATTGGGCGTTATTCCAGTACAAGAAGTCTGCTTGAAAATCAAATGGAAATTCATCGTCACTATGTATGGATAACTAAACGCCATGCTGCACTGGACTTATGGATTGGATTGTTGTGCGCCTTGTTGAATTTATATAACAATTGTAAATGGCGGAAAAAATTCCAAGCCGTGGGGACCGCTTCCTGATCACTGGTAAGGATTGTCCACCACAACATGGTCACAATGACTTTGACGTCAGGGTGAGTGGTTCCCCCCGTTACTTCACAATTACAAGTGCAAATGAAGGTGTATCTATGCGGATAGCTCCTGAGTCCAATCGTTATGTCCATTTCAGTCAGGAGGAAAAGGACAGAATTTTAAGTTGTTCGGAAATGCATGAAATTCAAATCACACCACAGTCTATTTTTATTGGAAATTGTTACGTTCAGCATCCAGGGGTATTATGGAATTGCCCAGGAGCACTGAGGTATCATATGTATATTATCCCGGACAGTAGCAATTTGAAAGATGCAATTTCATACGCATATGGAAGCTGTTTTTGCTAGAAATGTCAACGGCTATCTGTTCACACATGACAAAGTTCAAGCAGTCCTTCGAGTCGTGTTCATAGCGACGGAGAACCTGACGAAAATGATGATGAAGGTGACAGTGAAGTACAAGATATGGCTGATTGGGGAATGGCAGATGTTGAAGAACCACCGTTAGGTTGACAATTGCTCCTTGAATGAATTTTTCTTTGTTTACCTTGCATGTCTAAGTTTATTTCTACCTATATGCTAAAGTAAAATGTACGTTGGTTCTCATAATTGGTTCTAGTTAAATGTGTATGTCGTCAGTGAGATTTGTTTTCAAGAAGGTCCAAAAATTGTCAAAAATATTTTGTTGTGAGATTCCCAAAATGTTTTTGGGTGGGTTTTGGGAGGTTAGTTTGATGCTTTTTGGGATCATAATTCTCGAGTATTGTCAAAATGCGGTAAATTGTTTTGATAGCAGTGTCAAAAATTTGTTGACATTTTTCAAAACATTTTGAGCATAATATGAATATCATTTTGACTAATGCTTCAAATATTTTGAATAATGCTAAAAATACTTGGAATAATGCTCAAAATAGTTTGAGTAATGCTCAAAATGCTTTTGACGAAACGGTAAACTATTTTGGAAAATGTCAAAAATATTGCACTATACGGCCAAAACAATGTGACACATGTCAAAATATTTTGCAAAATGTCAAAAACACTGCACCGTACGCTCAAAACGTTTGACACGTTTCAAAAGAATTTTGGTATGTTGGGAAATACTTTTGGCAGAAGGGAGAACATTAGTAATTTTTTTCTGAGATATTATAATAATAATATTATTAATATTATAAAAATATTAATATTGTTAAAATAAATATTAATATTAGCATTATAAATTAGTATTATTAGTATTATTTCATTATTATTATTATTATTATAGTGAGCAGTCTCCCCGCGAGAGTTTCTACAGAAGAACATAACGGCAGACCCAATTGATTGAAACACATATGCGCAGACGAAAATATCATTGTGTTGTGTTACCTCAGACTTTGTGTATTTAGAGTTTATGAACTCCGTTCATACCTTGCAGCTGAGCGAACCCTTCCAGTGGTACTTTCATAGTACCGGTGACAAACATGACCAATCTTGCCGAATCTTCTTGATCCATTGTCGACACACATTTCCAGAAACAATTAATCTGATGCGAGCTGGCCGTATAACCGGTGTAATTAAAGTTCGCCTTCAGTCGGCTACGTCATAGTGTAGTCGAATATACCATTGATGTTATTCTCCAGTATCCATTTCAATTACTTGTAGTATTCAGGATTCTGTGCTTTAATTTCATGACACGTTGGTTTCAATCCCAGAATATGCTTGTAGAAACTCCTAGTGAAATAGGCGTCCAACAATTGTTCGTTGTAAATCGCCTTTCCGATCACTCTTACAGCAACCATAAAGTTTTCTTGATGCTCACGGTGAATGTACGATCGTTTGTCCGGTTGATAAGTAGCCGCCTTTTCCACACTGGGTGTGAACAGTACAAAATTCAGAACGAAGACCTGTTGTGCCAGAATTGTATACCACTCCCTTTTCACACCACCAGCGTCTACTCCCTCGTCAACACTGAACTATACATGTAATCGTTTCTTCATTTAATTCGGAGTGCGCATTCGTAGCTGCTGATAAGAGTCATCAAACAATCTATCACGACGCACATGGATAAGAATAGTCCGAGCATGTACTTCTGAACTTCTTCTTAACACGTTGCGGAAGTAAGCCTTCTTGTTATCAAAGTCGATCGTATGGGCATGACGCAATACACCCTTGAACGAACGTTCAAGTGAATGAGAATTAGCACGCAAAAGTGAATGGATTGCACCAAGATGACGTTCAACAAGCACAGTCACACGTTCATGCAACAATTTGTCCTCAGCAACGACATCACCTTGTCGTCCACTCCCATCACTATAATTCCAATTTGAAAAGCCGAACGGACTTCGATCAGCCATCGGACTTGTGATTATTCCAGAAGACGATCTACCTGTTCTGGAACCCACATTGCTACTGTTACTTGTACCATTTCTATCCGACCTCGCTACTTCTTCAGCCTCTTCTTCCTAACAAGGCGTGACTAAGAATACCTCTATCATTGGGCTAAACCGTGCTAGTGTCAACGACAATCCTCCAGTGCCAACTTTTACCCGATTCCCGTTTAATACGCCCCTAACAGACTTCGTCTTTAGCGTAGTACGGCCACGTGAAATTCCACTTGTATTAAGTCCGCTACTTCCACTAGGCTGTGCGGTATTATGACACCTTTTTTATCCTTCTTCCCTCGACTTTTCACATCATTAAATAATGTTTGAGCACTGAACGTGCACGAGCAAGTGCTGATAGAGGAGATGCAAAGGATCTCCGTCACTTGCACGTGGTACAGTTGATGATACGTAGTCCTGAGGAACATGGGATGGTGATGTTAATGATATGCTCTAAGGTGTATGAAATTCAATTTGTGGATGGCGTCAAGAGCACGTGTGTGCGGGCCTGTAGACATCTAAAGTGCAGATTTAGATGAAGATGAAGAGCCTGATGCTGTAGCGGCAGCTGAAGAAGTACCACTACCAAGGCCAAAATCTGACGGTAACTTGGACGCTGCAGCCGCCGAAATGGTCACTGCAGCTGAAGAACTCCCGTCGGAGACATTCGGGTGAGGTGAGTGAATACCAGAAATAATATGCAGTGGGTGATGGGACCACGAAAGGAGCCACTCGTATGCGTGTGAAGTGGGCATGACAAGTTCCGGGTTTGGTGGTGTTAGATGAGGATGTGTGAATGTAGGTGGATCCCCGAAAGCATTACCTCGGAAGCGTGTAATGCCTGATGGCATGATCGGCATTGATGAATGACG
>JAULBU010025288.1:0-17965 GCA_032358235.1 Odonthalia washingtoniensis
CAATCTGTACAATGCTGATAACAGATACCCAATGCTGCGGTGCCAAGATGAAGGCATCTAGTAAACCTCTCATAGCTGCCAATACACCACGATCCAGGTGCTCCCCCGTACCATTTTCCCACGGGCAGTATGCGACAGTTAGACGGTGTTTTATGTCATATGAGTCAGCGAGTGCCCGTATCACATTGTTGATAAAGTGCGATCCTTGGTCGGACACCCAGAACTCCGGGGGTGAAAAGTGCGCATCCAGCGAGCCAATATCTGTGCAGCATGTGCTTCTGTAGCATGAATCGAAGGTTCCAACGAACAGTACCCACTGATATCATCTTTGACGACTAGTTTATAAATTTTACTGGCAGTACTACTACCAAGAAACAGATAATCAAAATGAATAACCTGGTTTGGCCGTTCACCATGCAGTGTTAACGCAAGTAGGCGTGGAATCTTCGAGCCAGTCTTCGACAATAGGCAGAGAATGAACTCTACAACAAAATCTTCTACATCCCTTCGCATATTATTCCTGCGAAAAATTGACTTCAATGAGTCTATAGTGGCTTCAGTGCCGCGATGTCTTGCCGTATCAGCATGAGAAATTGTCAGTAGTTTCAGTTGCATGTCATGTGCGTAATTTGGCACCCATACCTCGCCACCATCAAATATAAACAGCCTGTCTTTATCGACACATCACGCTACAGGTGCTGCGTTTGAGGATTCAAGTTGCATTTCTAACAACTTACCACGCTTGGGCAATGCTGCAGAATCTGGTTCCTGTGCGATATTCACACGTGGCGTAGATTGAGTGTCACTTAAAAGTCTGACACTAGCTGGGTGACCTCTATATCCACGTATCCAACGTGTAAGGATATCGGCCATTGTGTTATCCTCACCAGAAATGTGTCGGATAGAGTACGTAACAGTTGACAGAAATATTGCCCATCGAATTACTTTCATAAATTTTTGAATACCAAGCTACGTATCTAATGCAGACAGATAGAACGTAAATAAAAGGTTCCGATGACCGATGAACACCGTGGTTGAATAGTCGCATTTCAAGAGGTGCGATAAATTTCGAAACTTTTGCACGATTGAAAATGATTTTTTCTCTAATTTTGTCTAGTGTTCTTGTGTCGTTGAGAAAGATTAGGACAGGACTGCTAATGTGTCATGGCATTGCGTAGATGGTGATTTTGTAAGTTCCATTTCATCACATTGGGTGACTACTGCGTCCCAAAATATATCACTTGGATCCGTATGAACGCAAATTGTCTTTGATTGGTTGCGATGAGCAGTGCGGACCATGTCTTGGAGTTGTTCTTGGATGTACCCAAAAACAGAAGAATGTTCTTTGCCCCAACCAATCTTTTGTAATTGTACATTAGCTATGGCCTTCTTTGTTCGTTTTCCAGAAACGAGGTAGGACTTTTTCAAAAGTTGTCTCAGCGGGTCGATTCGTTCAGCGAAGCGCGGAAGTGAGTTCTCTATCCAGGTAATTGCGTGCAAAAATTGACATAGCTCATCGGCTGTACTTGGTTCATTAATGTCGGAAAGACCACCTATGGATGACGGATCAAGCTTGACCCTGTTTGCATCAATAATTAGAGCACACCAATTTACTGCCTCCGAAAAGAAATAAGACTATTAAATACTGATGAACAGTTTGTGTTCCTCTCATATAGCGAAAAACAGTCGAGAAAATCCGGTAATTGTACTTCGTTTGCTGAGTGCACGATAAAATCATCCAGCCAAGCCAGGGGGTGCTTCTTCAACTCCTGAAAACATGGTTCGACGCAAGCCTGAAAATTTTGTACTGAATTAAATCCACTCTGAGTAGTCCGAGTCGGTTGCACAATAATGTTTGTATTCATGAAGGAGAACAAATGTTTATTGTCCTCATGTATCGAAAGCTGCCAGTAGCCACTAGATAAATCGATGGTTTCAAATGAATTTGCAGCTTGCACCTCTCTGAGTACAGCGTCAATGTGTGGCATGGGCCACGCACTTTTTACCGTAGCGGCGTTAATCGGACGATAGTCCATTGTCAGTCAATACATGGCAGGCGGATTTTTTGGAACGATTAACTTCGAAGACACCCATTCATCTCGCTCAAAATTCTTCACCAAATCCAGTTCGCGGAGCTTGTCTGTGTACTTCTGGAGAAAATCTCGTTTTTCTGACGGGAAGCGACGAAGTTTTGCGCGTATTGGATGTGCGTTGGGCTTCATTTGCACTTTTAGCGGAGGAAATTTTGCTAGGGAGCGACCGTAGAATCGCACACGAATGACGTCACGATATCGTCGCGACATTTTTTCAAGAGTTGTACGTCCTGACTTAGATATTCCTGCCTCTGATGCCTTCTTTAGGCGAGCAGTGAGCTTCTGTTGCCATTCATTGTCAGATACTGGGCCCAAGTCACACAAGTTTGTGTTAGTGTCTTCTTCATCCCCAACACACTCAGCTTCATCCGTATGGTATACAGCTTCCAACACTCGCGCGACATTTCCTGTCCCGTTTTCCGCCATCTTGACCTCGAGATTCTCAGCATCAACTGTCCCATCATACTTTTCTGCTACCGCGGCCAAGATCTCCTGTGTATCCAATCCAAGGGCTTCCAACAACAGGCGGCCGAGAAGTGGTTCCGGGACATCTTGATTCGTTATCAACCACCTAAGACGTCTAATTTTAAGCGCCCTTCCATGCCTAATATGGAAGTATGTGTCCATGGTAGCCACTTGTGTACATTGCAGCTCTGATTTTGCATCTGTATGATTGTGTGCAGCCATGTTGAAGATTCGTGGTTTCAGGAGTTCCTCGATTTGAAATTAACCTTAGGTCGCTTCAACCTTCGCAAGCGTCACTTTTCCCGGTATGTTAGTGTCCGCACCATTGTCAGCCCATATCGTCTCCCAAAAAACACCTCCTAGAGTTGCAGAAAACAATACAGAAAAATCCGTGAATCGCTTATGGTCTGCCCCATTTGTTCGGCGAATTACAAACTTGTTTTCATCCCCATCTTTCTGTAAATTATAGAACAGCTCTTTACATTCCTCTCGTGGGCATTCAGAGCATTCCTTCAAAAGATGATTCATTCTCTTCGCTTTATGAGGGGGGCACAGACAAATAGGTACAATTTTCTCCACAGCAGTTGATTTGCCTGTTTCAATTTGACCAGGCATCCTTGTTTAAATGTCGTGAAAGGAGAATTTACTTTCCGACCTTGGGACCATGTCAGTATTTGCTTTAAAATCCGTTGATCTTACATTCGGATTAATTTCCTTCAAACCATATTTTTCATATGCTTTTGCTTCTGCGTTGAGGCGTTGCATGAAATATCTCACGTCTTTTTCCATCCTTCGATCGTATCGAGGTTGCAGTTTTAATTCCAATTTGAGCGACGTAGGTTGTACGCGTCGTAGGAGTAGATGGACTATTTGTTTAGGATTGTCATTGGCGAGCGAGCGGCATTCAGAATTCTCTAATCACTCGAGAAAGTGACTACAGTATGTTGTAACTCACGCTTCTACTTCGTCTATTTTTGACGGCAATTGTAACCCACTAAGGGCACGCTCGACAGTCTCAGCGTCCATACGCTTAGAACCATAGCCCAGTGCCACAAGATACTATTTTACTTCATCCGATGTCATAGACGCGATCGTGGCACCAGGTGCCACCGTTTCAAATTTTCTCATCCATATCAAATTCTTGAGTAGAGCACGATCTATGCTAGAAGTGTATGGTGCAACACGAATTGATGGAACTTGTGGCGCTTTGTGTTGAATTTCTAGCTCGTAGCTTTCTCGTTCCTTTAGGAACGCTGCGACTTTAACCGGGTTCACGGAACGTGGAATAGGCGCGGAAATGGGCGCGAACAGGTGCATCGACCGCGAATTTGAAATATCCCCGTCATCCGCGTATTCGGACTCGTTCGGGTGGTTGCTTGATGAAGCAGCATCTCCATTCATTGTTGATAAGTTATCTAGAGAAGACAGAGCTGAGAGATAATGTATTGATAGCGGCTCACGTAATGTCGAGTCGGATCGGTTCGTTGTCTTCGTGCGCATATCATGAACACGAGCGAGGGTACCATCTGACCACAAATTTCTGTGGCCAGGTTGAGAAACGGTCGATTCGAGGTAAAAGGAGTGAGGCCCCTAGAAAGACCAAAAAATGAAAATGATGATTTTCATACGAGTTTATTTTTGTCGCTCGATTATTTTCGTCTTAAATAATCAGCGAACTAATTATCAGCAAACTGTATGCGTGAGATCTCAGCATCTATAAAGTTTGCTTCCACCACACTGTAAGCATTGACATCCAGCAACTGTAGAAGGTATCTTCTAGCATATCTGAATTCCTGCCAAGTCTATACGTTGTCTTCCAGCTACTTACAGTAAACGCTGATGTTACTTACGTAGCTTAGTCGGTGATCTTCATGTCGTTTAATCCACCGCTCGGGTTCGGTTCTCGACGGCGTCATTATTTTTGTATATTCTACTTTTCGTTTGGCCCTAAAATGAAACATATGGTTCTATTCTATTGGCTGACTGCCCATATCGGTCTACCGATCGCATCAAGGTGCACAAGCACCAGAGGAGAAGACATTGTGATAGTGTAAAAAGAAATTATATCACGAGCTATATCTAGTAATGGAATGCTGTAAAGCCTAACCGAAAGTAATCTTTCCCCACCTTTCAGAACAGTTTGGCCTACTAGTTAGTGCCACGGTCAACGAGCTGATAGGGAAATCGAACCCCGGCGGGTGCACCTAGAGAGGGGGCCGTAATCGGAGCAAAACCGGTATCGCCTTTTATGGTGGTGCCACGTTTTTCATTGCGGCATATGGCGTTATCTGATTGGGTCATAATTAATATCGGATTGCAGTAATCATACGTAGAATAGAATCTCGATCAATCGTCAAAAATAAGTTACAGTCTTAAAAGGAATAGAAAAGTCCTCAAGTAGGAAAAGGCAGATAGAGAAAGAAAAGAAGCTCACATTGTACCGTGCTTGAGGATGTGTGGAAAGACAGTGGATCAGAGGGCATAGACTTGTTGAGAAAAGTCCAGATTGTAGAACGATGAATTAAGTGGGCTTGAATGTTGATTTATTGTCAGATGTAGCATTATCCTGAAGCTGTTGCATGGCTGAGAGGAGAGATTTATGACGATGGAGAAGAAGAGGTCTGGTGAGAATATAAGAAAGGTTGTCAGCAGTTGGGATGCGTTTGAGATCAATAGTGTGAATGGTGATATGGTGTTGTTTAATGTCAATGTGTTTACGACGTTTGGTTTTGCCTGTGTGACAGGCGATGACGCCGGAGTTATCCACATAGAAAGGAGTAGAGGGAAGACAAGGTTTTAGTTCTTAAAGTAAACAATTTATCCAGATGACATCTTGGAAAGCTTGACTGGCCGCCACGTACTCAGCTTCACAGGTACTGAGTGCGATGGTGGATTGATTACGTGACGACCAGTGTATGGGCGATCCGTAGGAAAGGACGATGGAAGCAGATGTAGAGTGTCGGTCGTTGGACTCAGCATAGTCTGAATCATAGAAATTTTTAAGGGCAGAAGAAGAGGATTATTTAAATGTAATGCCGTTGTCAGTTGTGCCTTGTAGATAACGGACCAAATGTTGAAGAAGGAAAAATCTGTTTTTGTCGGATTTTGCATGAAGCGAGCAAGTCGACTTGTGACAAAGGAAATTTCATAACGCGTAGAGCCTGCTAAGTAGCGGATGTAGCCGAGAGAGCTCATGTAAACGTCCTTGAATTTAGAGGAAAGGAGTTCATTGTTTCGAACATTCGAACACTTGTTTTACTAGTTTGAATGTCCGAAACCCTGCGAACATCGTGAAAGTATAGTTTTCTAGATGCCGAACAAATAAAAGTTTGTAAATAGTCCCTCTGAAACGTAACAAATATACGATATAATTATTCCATTTACTACCGTTATGTTATTCAAATGAATACTACACTTCTTTTATCTAGATTGTTCGGCGAACTACTTCAACGAATATTCGCATATTAGTTAAATTTATTAATTTCAATGTAACGAACAAATACTATTCACCTACAAATTTTCAAATTTTCAAACTGGGAAAATGTAGAAAACTTTATAAACAGTTCATATTTGGTGGTTGACTGTCCAATTTAATTACCGCCTAATCCTTTGTTCGCCAGAACAATTTTAAATTATCGCCTGTGTTCGGTGGTATTCGGCGGTGTTCGTCAGCGTTCCGAGTGTTCGGACATATATTTTTCTTCCGGAAACGTTATATACAATGGTAATTATGTCATAAATCGGTGCTCCCACCCTCTCCAGATAAATACTGTGGAACTGCCACAGTTTTTATAACAGGAATACTTCTGATCCTGAACAACAACTCAACTCAATTCGAATATTCAAATGACTCCAAACCTCACTTCATCCTCAAAATCTGTGCAAGTACTTAATCACAGTTTGAAGATACTGAAGAGGTGTTCAAAGAACTTTAATTAGATAATTTTAGAACTCGTTTTAATAGAATGAAAAACAATATTTTGACAGTGAAAGAAATATATCGATTATATCATACTGTATAAATCATTTTGTTTACACGTATTCATTTTTTCTTACAAGTAACCAAATTTATGAATATTTATATGACGCACCACCGGACTACTTGAAAATGCTCAGAGGATATTTCAACACCCAGTGAGAAGGGTAGATTTTGAAAAAAATGAAGAAGAGGACTGTTCTAGCGAGGGTTCTTTTCTGAGAGATTTTGACATAAAAATCCATACTGTCATAAAGTTACTCCGATACACTTGTTTTCAGTATATAAAGAAACAGGCACAACAACTAATAGAATATCATTGGCAATGGTCCTGCCAAGTGGAGTAAATGTGGGAAGTTTTAAGTATAGGGTGGTTGAGGGATGTAGTGAATTTGACTTTTCTGTTATCTGACCCAAACAAATGGTGAATTTAAACCTGATGCATAAAAAGTGGCTGATAGAAACCAGTACAGATAGAATTGAACGATAACAACCAAAATGTATTGGATTTGAAAATGCCCTAAAAATACATCGTTAGAAGAGTTCTGATTCTGTGGAATCATTGGCCTGAATTTCTCTTCCGTTTCCAGTCCAAATGCAACATTTAAAGAACATATAATTTAGTATGGATAGATGACCACACAAGAATGCTCTACGTGGACTTGAAAGCATACGAACAGTCTTATTCCATCCTACAGGATGAAAATTCTTTTGAACTCTATTAAATCAGCAACAGTTATGATTAATGTGAAGTTTATACGACAATTTCTTTGTTTCGTTATACCAGTAATATTCTTTAATTTGAAATTTATCATTTACATTAGAAATATTTGGAAAACTAAAGTGATTTGCCATTTTTCCCCTTCTTGTTTTGCTCTACCTTTTCACTGTTCCAGTTTCATGTGCGTTTTCAACTCTAATTTCATAACCGTTTTTAACTTCGACTCATGCTTCCCTTTTTATTTTTTAATTTTCCACGCAACCTCCTGTGTTGCACATACTATGTGGAGGTTGATTTTGAAAACGTCATCACACTGCATGTTTCTACAATATATTTTTATAATTAATTTTATTAGAAGAACATTTTCAGTCACCGAAGTTTGAAATTTTTTTTTTGTACTGTTTTGTACCCGAAAGGTTTTGGGTTGGCGCAGACCTGCTGTCTGTTAATACTTCCAAAAATAATAAAAACGAAGATAATCTTGTTTCGGAAGAACAGAAGTCATTTTTCAAAAAATGCAACTTTTTATTCAGATAGAGTTCGTCAACCTACGGTTATTGCGTCATACTGGAATTCTTCTGTCAAGCTGCTGGTAAAACGTGAGCATTGTATCTGAAAGCAGTGGCAAAAGCTTCAATAGTTCTTTGAAGCGCCAAAAGTGTAATATACCATCAAAAGAATTCATTACTCAATCTCCACACGAGTTTATTTTATTCAGCTACTTCACCTGTATAAGTTGTGACACTTTCAATACCTTTCTCTGACTCTAAAAACTAAACCATATCTGACACAAACATGTATAGCATCCAAAATATCTTAATTATTTTTCCAGTAACAGAACTAAATACAACAAACAGTAGATAATGTATGATAAAATTCTTGTAAAGTCATTGCCATACTTCATTCTAAATCGCCAATGGAACAGATAATTTTACATAATTCTTTATCAAATTCATTGAAATCAGTCATCCATTCTTTAGTTAAATCCACATTAGTTTTTCACAACCTAATCCTTTTTCATCCATTTATTTGAAAATTATTACCATTGGTAATCTATTCTTATATAGAATAGAACTTGCATGTAAAATATTAGTACAACTTCATTGGATTTCCTTTACATGTGGGTAAAACAATTACATATAATAATATAGTGGGTGAACATTTTGCTAATGAATGATGTATAATTGTATCTGATGTGGACCATTTGAATATTTCAATTTTTCCTGGTGTATCTATAACAATTTTAGTTGCTCTTTTAGGACTTGTAAAAGTAGATTATACTTGGTCGAAATGTGTTGCAATTGTAAACATGATATGTTCATAAAATTGTTGTGATTGTGTTGCACAGTTTTACACACGGCGTGTAAGGTAAAATGTGACAGTTATGAAAATTCAAAGAAACGACGAAAAAGGGACTGTATAATAATCATGCCATTTGGCCAATATAAATTATACACGATGCGGGGAATAATATGTGGCACAGGGAATTGTCGACTTGTGAAATATAAATGTACAGTACAGTGTATTCCACTTTCTGTACAACTTATCCGACAAATCTCAGACAATAGAAATAATCTCATATTGCATGACGAGTGTGCAATTAGCAGACTAGATCACTCACGTTGTTCAGTTGTGGAAACACAGGAACAAAAGCTACACATGTGACACGTATTAGTTTTAGTAAAAGAAACACAACGATGAGTTGAATATCAGTGCAGATCACATTTCTCGGCGAGTGCACTGAAGAGGAGGCACGGCAGCACAACGGCGTAGGAGTCAGAAAAGGCGGGAATATTGCGATCGGTAATGCAACCACTGGAGGGGATGGACAGAATCTGCATGCAGAGGGCAAAAGGGCACACACGTACAATAAGAGCATCTCGAGGCGACGAAAATTCGATTAAATTTATTGTACATACAGAAAATGTAGGAAGTTTCGCAATCCCCAATTGGGTGTAACTTCAAATAGTTTTTATTGGGTTCAGTTTCGGGTTGAGTTTGAAAAGGTCAAAGCTCAATCCGACAAAGATCTCACCAATTTAATTTTAAGTTAAATTTAAAATGCACCTGGCCGGGCCAAGTGAAAGTTGAGTTTCAGAAAACTTAATGGTGGCCCGTATACAGTTCGTAACATCGTAATACACCCATGTCGTCGCCTATTTTTGGAATAAACTACCGTTATGGAAGACGCAAGTCGTCGAAATGATGATGTTTCGGCATGTTCCACGAAATAACAGTAGAATGGGCATGTTTTTGGAGAGGGGAGGGTATTTGGACGCCAAATTCTACCTCGTCTTTTTCTTTCTTCCGTAAGTACGGCTCCGCCGCCGTATCTGATAGCCTCCTTTCAGGAACCACAAAGGCTATTTCGGAGAGGGAAATCAAAGAAATTAGTGCGGTTGCGCATGTGTTGGGAAATGGTTGTAGAATGAGCACTTTACCGTCGTAAGTGGGGCTATAAAGTCACGTTCTACTTAAATTTTAGATTATTCTCATCTTAAGTCCAACCAGCTTCAGTCAAACTTACACAGATCACCTCCGACAAGAATGTAGATCAACTGAGTACACCATCATGGCACTCGTATCCGGTACCAATTAGCGAAAACTGTGCCAGCGATGCATCGACGTCTCGTGGGGTCCGGTGATGATCAGGTAATGCACGTACTAAGATATCGTGAACCAGGTGGGCGCATGATACATCATGAAGAACCACCATCAGGCAATGTATGAAAATCTCCGGACACAAGAATGAGGCAATTGGAGAGAAATGGAACACAATGGCGAATGAGGGTATCACAAAAGATAGGCTACGTAGGCAACTTTGGAAATGTCATTAAACCAGATTTCGAGAATAAACCAGTACCTAATTCAGGACAGCAGAATTTAGATAGAGTATTCGGCAGCCGATTCACTTACGGTAGTGGCGAACAATTTTGAATCGAAGCGGAAAACAACGGTAGAGAGAACGAAAATAATAACAGTCCAACTAAGCTTCGCGAATCTGTTTTTGATACTGTTCGAAATATTGGTGCAACTATTTCTGTTGTTGCGGGAGATGTGGTAAGTACAGCAGCAACTGTTTCTACTCCGCCTATTGAAGCGGATAAAATTGGATGTAAGCGAAAGGGGTAGGCTATGGGAGCCCGAAACTGGAAGAAGGTAGTAGTAAGTGCAGTTCTGGTATCCGAATCTGTCACTGAACAAAATCAGGACGGGAAAAATTTTTCTGCGAGGGACGAGTTGAAGCATATTGTAAGATAGAGTCCCTGAATACAGAAGTATTCCGGGGAGAGAGCATACATGAAACGGCAGAGACGAACGAACTTGCACTTTTCCATATTCGAATTGCCGCTCTCACCGATTCAGCGTTTCTACTGAAGGGTATCACCAACTTATTACTGTGGTCACCGACGCCTGAATGTTCATAACAGTACAGGTCACTTGGTGACGATGTTAATGGTTAATACGTAGCGGCTGTCACTATCTACAACTACTGTAGATATCAAAATTAGGTCTAATTATTGGTTCATTTGAAAGTCAATAGGGGCATCAAAGGACAATAGAGAAATACAAACCTTCAAAGGAGGTAATGAATTTAATGCCTTGTACAAGAGTTACTACTTGTTATCAAAAATGTTTTCATATGGGCATATAAAGTTAGGTGTTGAGTTGGCATTGTTGAATTCGGAATTCATTCGGGCCCTGGCGAATTATGGAGTTTATGACGGATGTTTTTAATGGTTGGGGTGTTGAGTTTGCTCTTGAGTTCTCCAAAAAATCTGAACAGCGAACTCAACACCTTGCATTGTACGCAGTCAATGAATATTTAAAATTTTCAATGTTGTTACACGTGTCCAATGAAAATATTAGAAAAGGAAGGGGAACGAATGTGAATGATAGAGCTTACGAATGTAGCTCGTAACTGAGGGAAACATGTCAATTGCACGAACAGTAATGTACGTCAGTGTCTTCGGAAAAGAATGAAGGCTTCCAAATGATGCAGGCCGGAATGTATCGTAATATATTACGATATATTACATTACAATTTCTATAAGAAACTCCATAAATTGGGCCGAAAAGGAGATAGCCGTAAAGAAAATTCGTACGGAACTACCTACTGTGTAGTTTGTGTGAAAAAACTGAATTTTATCAAAATATTTGACTGTGTGGGCCAAAAAATGTGAAAATAATAATTTTGTTTTGGAAAAAGGAGTGGAATGGAATCCCATATTGAAAAGGAATAAATTATTCATTTTCAAGAAAATTAAAAACCTGTAAGGGTACTAAAATTATCAAGCACCAAACATGTATACAATGTAATGTACGACTGCCTACGAAGTGGTGTGTAAAATATTTGACTAAGTTGAAAATTATAATTAGCAAATTTCCACATGCTATGTCGCAATTTGCATGTTTTTAACTTTATGGAAAGGAATATGAAATAGAAAATGGGTTTCGTCTTCTAGTAGAACACGAAAAAATGTATGTTACAAAGTTTTTGAAATGTTACCGCTATCTCTTCGAAAGTTTTCGTTATAAAGAACAACAGTTTCATCATGAACTGAAAGAAGTGGTTGATCTTGTAACTTACAATCCCGTCACAATCGAACAAACTGTTGAATAGTTTGTTCAGATTATGACGGGATTGTGTTTCAAACACGGTGGTGTCATTATGTGACAGAAATGTTACTACCAAGTACCTCAATAACTTATAATTATCAAATGTTACTTTTAAGACGAAACTTCCTTCACAAAAGTAACATTTAAAGAGATCATAAATTATTACGGTTGGAAAAAAAGATAATGTTTTCTGTTCAATATTTCTTTGAGATAAGAAACAAAATACAGAAAGGTTACACATAACTTTCAATTTTTTAGACAATGGGAACATATTTCTTTTTTCAATGAAATGAACATTTGAAGTGATAATAAATTATCTGGGGTGGTGAACAAGTTGTTTCGGGTAGTTATTAAAGTACACTGAGCCGTAATCCAGGTAAATTTATTCACCAATAGCGATGTTACTTTTCCGAACAATAGATAGAACGTTATGAGTGGAAAACTCTGAAGATGTCGCAGGTCGTCTAATCACTTTCCATGAAACATTTGATTTGCGATGTTCTATCTCACCAGTATTTTTATTCGGCATTTATATATCTCCAGGTAGATAGAGGCTGTCTTTTAAGTATCTCATAACACGAAACGGCCCCGGAACAACCCAAAATTATGTTGGATGCCATCTTTGTCGGTCACCTTACCATCAATCTCTGCTGCCAAAGTATTAAAATTATTTACAGTGACTTCAAGCATGCCTTCACCGTAGGTTATTATAGTTTGGCGTCGCTCAGACAAGTCTGGGTAAACAAATGCACCGTAGTAGAAATCAATTGGATAATTAGGACCGAAACTTCTCTCCGAAAAATCTCCCATACCAGCCCTTGGATGCTGAATACGTGAAGTTCAGATAGATATGCAAAGGACTCCGGCCTCGCAAGCAAGCATTCCCCTTGCATCTGAAGAATGGAAATGGAAACATACTTTCGGGTCCATTTCGACATTGGAATATTCTTGCACCTTCTGAATATGCTGTAGTCGTGGTTGATTGTTCCCATATAGTGCAGAAGGTAGTCTGCGATTGATTGAACAGGTGGAAGGACGCAAGGTGTCATACATATATCCTTCGTCCTCTTTAAATTTATAGCATCCATAGTTGTCACAAATATTTTTACAGCCTCCAACACTGTTCCATCTTCTATCAAATCGGACTTTGTATTGAATAGCTGTCGTGTTTATGTCTCCATCAGATATGGTTAAGTCTCTAACGAATTTCGTATCCATTTCACAACCAATGAAACGGAGATGATTTGGAACCATTAAACATGCCTTAGCTGTTGACAAATTCACAGAGCAGAAATTCATCATGAGAAATCCAGGCTTAGAAAACTTGGTGACCAAATCCATCACCCAAGAAATGTTTTTCTGCTCAGGTCTAAACATCGGTCGCCTTCCTCTTAGAACCTGTTTCTTTTTCGAATCTCTTTATATAACCTAGAAATAGGATAGACGTGGTATATGTTCACAAAATTTGTCCACCCTGGGTGATTACTATGGGTCTCTCCAAAATTACTGTAATCAAATACGTTGATGAGTTTGATAGGATCCATTCCTATTTTCGAAAAGTGAATTGCCGTATCCACCACTGACGTGTGTGAAGTCCTTCTCACTCTCGAGTCACATTTGTAGGTCCCAGGTGCTTTAACGTACGTTAAAGGTAGCCTCTCCACTGAGAACACCTTCTCGGGGGATGTACTACATGTTGTCTTTTTCTTCCTTGCTTCCCTCTTGTTCCCATCATCATCAGGATCATCGGAATTATTGTTATCTTCATCACTACCACTGTCATCTTCGGACTCATTTCTGTCGTCATTTTCATCATCACTGTCATCATCTTCTTCGTCATCACTTTCTTCCCTTGAAATCAAATATATATACCAACTATGAAATTGTAGAAAGCTAGAAAAAATATGTCCGTGGGCACCTGGTGCCATGAAATCATTGAACAACGTAACCATTTACTTCATGTCGTTCTCATCGAAACAGTCATGTTCGGATGTTTCTGACCATGAGCATGTCTAGAAGTACACGGGGGATTAGTTAGTACCAAACTTTCCTTACCATGAAGTGTAAAACCGATCTCTATGGGATGAGCTTTCAATAAACCATTGAACGGTACATCATAAATCTTTCAAAAAGGCCTCCATATTCTTTTTCAATGTTTCCATTGCTTCTAAACAAGCTGCTCCCGATTCCAATGATGATGCAGCCTGAACTTTATTTAATGCTTCCAATATTTCATCTTCTTCTTTGACTTGTCTATCTTATTCATTTGTCGATGACGTTCCAGTTATATTTAGGCTAGGCTGGGCAGACTTCCTCTTCTTCCCGTGATTTGGGGGTAGCTGTTTCATAATTTCTGTACATCACCTCATTCCTGCAGTTGCAGATATCATTGTTGGTTGCTGACGTCTTTAACTTCCCTTTTGAGAGCTATTTGTTGTAGTTGATTTCCTTCCCTGTTGCATTTGTGTAAAATATGAATCGTGGTGTTTTTCGTTCTTTTCCTTTTCTCTATCATCATCTTTGTTATTACTACGGTTACCATCTTTCGTCAGATCAATGACAGGCGTTGTTGTTGAATATCTCTCCAAAGAAAATAAATTGACAACGAGATCAGGCAGTGAAGTGAAGCTGGTAGGGACAGCTAAAGATTTGATACCGTCGGGATTATTTAACGAGTCTATAAATGCTGGATCATCAAGATTAACCGCATTCGTACAACTTATGAGGTATTGAGTAAAAGGTTCCCAATTCATCAATTCTTCGTCACCGAGTTAATAGAACGTATCATTCAACAACATATCAGATAGCGAGGGATAAAATGAACCGGCGATATATCTCATGGCATCATTCTCTTGTTCCGATGTAGACCAAGCAACTGGATGCACATTCTACGACTGGAAGAGAGTAACTTGTTCCACAAAAAATGTTTTCCGTTGTTCATTCCGAGCGAAACCATGTTTAAAACGGTCCTCCAGGAAGTAATATTGTCCAACAGCTATATAAAAGTAGATGTTCAGACATCATGCTGACGTGAGGAATGGGAAACCACATTTTTTAAGTAGCAAGGTCCACGAACTCACCAAGTTCTGAACACAAACGCCAATTCCGGCACCGCTGGCTGCAATAGCATTTACACGCACTCTTTCATGACTGTCTGGGTGTTTAGTTGATGCCCAGTCCAATCATAAAGACTTAAATGAAAGGATTCATTCACATGTCACAGGATTTGAGAACATGCATATTGTATCAATGAGTTCCTTCGGCCACCACCTTCCACTACTGAACCACCAATGACCATTTGAAGGTAACTTGGACCGTTTAGGAAGCGAGCTAATATATTGATGAGTTTCAAGGCAATGTTGAAACATTGCAGAATTCTTTGGTATTTCACTGCAAATGTACCAATTGACAATGCAGCGCGTAGTATCTACCTCCTCTGTTCAGTCCTGGAAAAGTTAGGAGAGTGTTCTCCTGTTCAGTCATTGTCTCCGGTGAAGGCTGCCCTTAAATAAGTAAAGAGCGAACATTCTTCCGCGTCACCTTCTCCGTAAGAATGGCGACAACTGACTTTGCCGATTCGGAAGTTGCGTTGTGCAAGGCCCACTTGTATAACGGAAACACATTGATGCACTTGACGGAGAACTTATACTTGAATTCTGTTGATTCGAAGAGCTCAACTAAAGATAGAAGAAGTTCTTTGTTGAGGTTGATTTTCTTCATATTGTTTGGTACCATGATGTTGTCGGTGTTTCGTGCCTCACGCTGTTGTTGGACAATGGAATCCATCTGCTGTTGAAACGGTTGATTATAAAGGTTGAGAATTGTTGATATGGAAAGTATTTGTCTTTTCGTCGACAGGCAGTGAAATGGAAACAGTCGCGGCAGATGGAGATATTGAAAAGTTGTCAGTTCCTGCTGAAATGATTGGCTGGCAAACTAAATGAGTAGAATGATATGGATGATACGAATTTTAGAAGAATAATGGTGATGAACGTATTTCCACTGAGTGGTATCTGTACATGTGCTTCGCCCATGATCCTGCTCGTTCCGCCGATCCCTCTTAAGTCTTTCTTGGTAGGTGCTCGAATTGGCACCTCTCTGCGGAACTCCTTCTGGTAAGCTTGATATTGGTACTGACTCATCACCAACTTGCGGTTTTCACCGGTGTCCTATGGTCACCCCGTCAAACCTGGCATCGCTTCCTTTCTTCAAGCCTGCATACATGGAGACAAGTGGTGAGAAGATGTCATAGTCCAAGGTTTTTCCGTCGCTAAATGCATTGTTGGACAGTGGGACCTCCATGAAGGAAGCGGTTTTCCTCGACATGAGAACAATGTCTGTGTCAGTACCAATTTCGTCGTCTGCAGCCCATCTTACATCGTCCTCATCTTGTACTTCTTCGTCATCCTGTACGGTCATCAGCATCACGGCGGAGAGATCTTCTACGGTGAGTAGTGCTTGAAAGTGCTTGGATTTTAACTTATTGACAGCCTTGGTCACCTCATCTATAATATGTCCGGTGTTAGCGTTGTAGGCTTCCCCGCAGACGAAACATCCTTTAACCCCCCTCATCTATTCGCACCAGAGGCGTTTTCCTATCTGCATCCTTCCGGGGTTCTTGCTCTTTACCCATCGCCTTTTAGTTGCTCGCTTCGCTTCTCCTCCGTACGTCTTCCCAAGTGAATAATTCACTTGGTCCTGTTCAACCAAGCAAGCACTGTTGCTTCCAGTGGATTTCATTTTATCGCTCAGCTGGTTGGCCACCATATTAACTGCCTGTTGGGTGTTCCGGGACATCCTATCTCTTAGGGTGAATTGGATTGAGGGGATATCTACGGCCTTGAGGAGGCTACCCCTGAGGAAGCTGTCGGTATGGTATATGGCGTCAATTTAGTGTTGGAGGGAGATCAACTTTACCACGAATTCTCGGAACACTGTTACTTCCGATTCCTCTGGCTCATCCAACATGGCTTTGTGACAAATTCATCATTTGCCACTTGGTTAGGATCCGGGCTTTCTTATCATCTGAGTTGTACCAGTCCCTTAGGGTATTCATTGCGTCATAGAAGCTGGTGCTCTTCTTCAAGAGGTTCGTGAAATAGTTGAGCACGACGCTTGCTAGCATTACTGGAACTGCGTTCAGTATATCCTCCTCATCCACCTCACACGTCAAAGCCATGGTGTTTAACACATTAATACAATTTTCGAGGTCATCATCCCACTGTACCAAGAAGGCGTGCTTCCCTACGAATGATAGCATCAAACCGCTGATTCCCAGTGGTCTCTTTTGTTTGTCGTGGGGTTCTTCGTGGATCTGTGATCCTGGGGGGTCAGCGATTTTTTTCTCTTCTGCTTGCGTTGAGTTATTGGTGGTGAGTTTTGGGGATCTCTGGGCGGGCGTCTTTCTTCGTCATTTCCGCTGCCTTCGTCTGATGTATGGTCTGGATCGTCGTCTCCGCCTGGTAATTCATTTCTCGCACAAAATTGGGAAACGTTTGGATCCTCGTCCAAATTTCATATGCTCTTGCGGAAGATTCTGTGAGTCCAACTTCTGATGGCCGTATGGTTCATTTTGAGATCTTGGTCTGCTTTGTGGCGTGTTGGACCTGGACGTGGCTTGTTCGGGATCTCATTTTTTCTGTTCCGCAGGGGACCACGGTCGTCTGTATTGAGCGTGTCCTTCAGCTGGTTTGTGATCTCTTCCTTGGTTCCCTCCGTTTCCTACTGACTCGCTCATTGCCAGCTTCTGGAGGCGATCCGGATCTATGAAGTTACCCGTTCTGTTTTGAACCTCGGGAAGGTCATTGTGAGTTTCTCTTGAAGATGTGGGTGTGTCCTATTTCATTTTTAGTCCTAAATGGTTTTTCCCAAACAGCAGATCTATCAAAGCTTGGGTATTTGATATCTTTCTTCCTCTGTCGACGTGAATTGCTCTGCTTATCAGAAATTACGTCCACCTCACCAGTGTCGTTCTCCCCATCCTTTCAAGGTGTGTGGGCGGAACGATGTTATAAATTCTATCCATAATGCCTCCCCCTGATTCCTGTGTCGATGGATACCTCTAAGAGTTCGTCTCCATAGATTCTCATA
>JAULBU010025299.1:0-17961 GCA_032358235.1 Odonthalia washingtoniensis
TGCACCAAGCAATTCTCGTTCCCCACCGACACCTTCTATTGAAGCACAAGAAAAAGACCGGATGAAAACTACAACGGTGTCTCTATTAACATTTTAACCGGGAGCCAAACACTGGTGGAAGAAGCAACAACAATTTTTACAAAGCCTACACAAGGAGAAGCGGCATTGAACCGGTGAAAACGTATGCGGTTTTCGATGGCCCTTGACAAACTTTTACTGCAATCCGTTGCAGTCAGTGGTGAACACATTGCACCACATAGCACAATGCAGAAACGATTTGAATATGCATATGAAGAATGTTTGGAGAAAGTCCCCAATTACACCACAATCGATTCTGTGAAACCAACATGGAAAATGATCAACGATCGTTTTAAAAAACTAGTCGGGGACAGATGTGATGCAAACAAAAGAAACTTTTCTTTGTATGGAATCACAGAAGTAGTCGGAGCGCGTGAATTGTTGTTGGATGACATTACACATAAAATCACCGAAAAAAACGAGACACATCGTGCCTAATGCGAAGAAAAGTGAGAAACAGACAAGAGCCGTAAAGACGCTGCTTAATTAATTAGATTAATGGCTAATAGCTTAAATGGGAGCAGCGTCACATCCAATACATCAGAGCCGAACCCAGTGGATAATCAACCGAATCGGAGAGAGTATTGGGTCGAATTGGACAATGAGGACAGAGAACTTCTATATAGTTCAATTAGTAATCGTGCCATGTTTCAGGCAAAAAAATAAAATTGCAGGAACAGCAAATGGAGGTGAAAAGCATGAGGAAAACGAACAACTACGTAGACAAAAAATGACGAAGTAACCTCCAGAAAATTAGATCTGGAGGAGAGTTGACTTTCATTAGGAGAGAAATGTCACGAAATTAAAAGTGATGAACGGCATGTTACAATAGTTAAACAGAAAGAACTTGCTTGTGCTTTTGCTGCTATTTCAGCACAACGTCAGAAGGGTTTTAAGGGTCGAATTGATTGTAAAGACTTTTCAGTCAGTGATGAACACTTTAAAAATTGCTGTGTTTGTCCACCATATTCTAATAAAAATATAAAATTCCCAACAATCATTGTTGTATAAAAGAAGGTGCTGCTATGATAGCAGTACCTTCCTTTATACATTAAATCTGTTGGAGCTTTTCGTACTTGGATCATTCATTTGTAGTCCTGGGTGCTCCTAATTTTCTTAAGGTCCTTATATGACCATTGTACAGCAGTGCGGGCAGCATTCATCGTAAAATTACGTGCAATATGTTGCGGGTTCGCCCAAGCCCTGTTATAACCAACCTGCAGCTACATTCTTAACATATACGCCTCATTGGCGTATATATAATATTGTTCATTATTTATATTTAAAGTTTCATACAAAATGTTGTCTATGTTGCTATCCCTGTATATCGTGAAGTCGTGACGCCTCCCGATTTCAGGGCCGTACATATGAAATATGAGTCTGTCGGGGGTGGTAATATTCTGATAGACTATGTAGTGAAAAACCTTATGACCTGTACAAATTGATCTCTGTAGTGCAGCCGGACCCCTAGGTCGATGAATTTGTATTTTTGTTCCATCCATGAATCATACACACTGATCCAGTGGGGCTCCATTGGAATGGATGACTTCAGCATATATTTCAGCCCTTTCGTTCATTAATTCATTCCTGTACGATTCTATTAATGCCCGCCCCATCCGTACAACCCTTCCAAGGCCTCCCAGAAAACGTCGCTTGAGGAAGCCAGCTCAACCTGCTTCTTGAGGACGTCAATAATATTTTCTTATATTTTACCGGCTTTAGATTTTCACATGCATATCCGATTACTTTGCGCTGAAACCCGTCACGAACCAAATTATCATTGTAATCGGTTTTACAACAGAAAGGCAATCAGTGTAATTCTTCATAGTAGTTGTGAACCTGGAGACATGGCACTGGTCTTGACTCATCTAAAAAAGAAGTTTATTCACTGCTTTTTTGCCAGTGGTAGAAATGGTAGCGATATTGACAACATCATCAGCAATCTGAACCCGGAACTTGTTCAGGTCGTCTTCATTCCCCTCTTCCTGTCTGTCGTCTGATACACTGTCTCCTTCCACTAATGGATGACTTGGTGCATCTACTGACCGACAATCAAACAGTTGGATGTCCTCACTCTCGTTGTGTAGCCTATCAGTATGACCCGTAACATTGGATGAGTAATGTAGCGATTTATTGGGACGTCTGTTTCTGAAATTACACGAAGGCTTATACTTGCAGATTGAATTGTGCTTACTTAAACGAAATAGGGAATCAGCGTGATGTAGACAACCATTTATTTTGTACGAACAATGTTGTATACTTCTTCCCATTTTTATGAAGGGTGAAGTTGTAACTGTATATACTGAACATGAGCAATTTGTACATTCAGTAGTCAAAGATCAGTACTGGATGAGAAATAGTAATGAGGGAAAATTACTGTTAAAAATATAAGTCAGACCTAAAAACTGTTTAACAGGTAATTTTGACGTACAAGTTCTAGCTCATCTGTTTAACAGTAAATTTGTAATTGATTTATTGTCTAATAAATAGGGAAATATTGATTTACTTCTACATCTCCTGTAAGTTATGTCAAACAACGAACTAAAAAATTGGATGCATTGTTGTTTTGAAAAGTTGATAGCAAGTAACTGGTGCAAATCATTTTCCTGGAAATTTTTAAATTTGAAAACCAGAAATTTGACGGAAAACAATTTCCGTATCAACTTGGATCGGAAAATTATAGAAAAAAGTATCCTCTAATTTTAAATTTAAATAATTAGTGAATAATGATTTTCACAACACTGTCAGTATCGTTTCCAAATTTCCAACGACCTCTGCTTCCCATACCATATGTGTTGTCCTCTTTAATATTGGCCTGTTTCTCATCCTTTGTGTCATCATTTTCGTATTCATTGTCACTTCCAATTAAACGAAGACTGTTATCATAAGCGAGAGAAATTGGATCACCCAATTCATAGTCAGTCTGTATAAAATACAAACGATACCGCAGGCAATTGTTTCCATTGAACATTACACTTCCATGCTATTGATATCCATGTCCCACGAATACGGAATTTAGAGGTATTTCTATTGGTTCCAAATATCAATGCTTTTGCAACTCGAGAACGACATTTCTATCTTAATCAACGAAGAGATGAGAACTCGGACATACATTAAGAATACAACCCTCCTTCCCAGTGACCATTATGAAGAAACCAGCATTTTCCCTTCTCTTACCGAAAAATCGTTATGTTCAGCCTGGGCCAAACATTCATCACCTATGAGAAGATACTGCCCACCAGTTAGAGGAATTTCAGCCCCATTTTGAGTTGAGCCATCTGATGAAATGAAACTAACCAGACAACGGAGTGGTACAACTAATGCAGCACTTCTTCTCCCAGACAATACACGAGTCTCATCACTTTCCATGTGTCTCATTAGTAGCTGCAGGGTAGAGGAGCAATTGTCAACCCCAGCATCTCGGTCGTTCTTGTCTTTGGATTCAACTGCTACATTAACTATAGGATTCCATAGAGTGCGATTTTCTTCATTGCAAAGGTGTTGCTCTCCAGGAAATGTTCTCTCCCCTAATTCGTGCAGATAATTAAACGATTCTTTTGAATAAGAGTCAGATATACTCATTTTTCCAATATGCGATTGGGTACTGCGCATTGGTCCGCCATACCTTCCATAATGGAGTACCCGTTGGTCCATAACGACATGCCAATACTTCCAAAACGGCAGGTAAACCAGTTCATCCCCCATTAATGTAGCATCATCAACATGAGCAAGGCAGAATGCAGCATTAGTCTCGGAGCCCCGACTTTCAGCAAACGGCTTGATAATTTCCAGTACAGTAAGATCCTATGGAAGAACTTGTCCACTGAGACATTACGTGTGTGCGACTTTTACCTCGAAAAAAATCCGCTCTCATTAGATCATAAACTATATTGGCAATTCTCACAGTTCTTAATCGCACGTTATACCTTGATTCGAAACTTATAGCGTACTTGGTATGACATTGAATAGTTTCCACAAAGCCAGCATCTCTTCTCACAATTTACCATGTGTGGTTGCTAATTCGGCTGTGGTTCACTATTTCCCATGAGTTTAATGGTATCCCATCTTTCCGGCGTACTGCACAGACTCGGAACGGTTTGCGTACACAAACGTATTGGGGGCTTGTGTCGGCAGAAAATTCATGCAAACAGGATTCCAGATGTCTCCCATCAACAATATCCATCGTGAAACCAGACTTGAGATGGTTTTTCCCGTTCTTCGCTTCAATCAAATCTTCAAAATTGGTCAAACTTTTGTTCCTGGACGGGTTATTCGTAACTGTTAACGTTGTTTTCCAAGACTTGAATCCTTGTTTCTTTATAGATTCCATGAGCTCTCCACGATTATAAGTATCAGTGACCACATCCGTGACTTGAAAAATTGTTCCCACATGTCCACATCTTCATATTCACCTACATTGAATTCACGAACCTCTATTTCCGTACCAGTGTCTGAATTATTTTCTTCTCCACGGTGTGCATTTTCATTTGTTCTGCGAGATCCTGAGGATGCATTATTTGTTCCATCATAGGTGTACGTCGCCAAACTCTTTGACTCCCAGATGTAATATCCATCATTCACCATATCTCCTAATAGTCACGGGCTGAGAACTTGGAACCATCTTGGAATAGGTATTCAATTCCCCTCGCATGGTACACAATGTGTATAATAGTTATAATGACTTGGTCCACGGTTTCAGTTGTGATGAAGTTGGAACGATTGATGTTATCTTGTAGTTCATCCTGCGCCACTACTCCTGCACCACTCAGTGTTTCCATACCACACATTCAGTGTTCTCCATTTCACTTACCGTAAAAACTGACAGACTAACCTCCTGTAAACATCCAGATAGTACGCAACGGGTTCATTTCAGGGCTCTATCTGGGAATAGAACAACAATTGGTGTCGGTGTGCAAATATTGATGAATGGTTATTGATATGTTGAAAATGTGGATTTTAAAAAATGGAAGAAACAATACCTCCGTACAGATTCTTTCATACAGCAACAGGACAGTACTCTGGCTTGGAGGACCGGATGAAACATGGATTAGCGCTAATTTAGCACAGGCAGACTTTTCTTCCGAATTAGGTGGTACAATTCACATCTGAGAACGTGGATAGAATGGCGTGGTCCAGATCAGAAAATCAAGACAATGCAATGAGATATATTGAATGTTCCTTCCTATCATCTTTATCGGAACTCCTGTTGGACAACACATGACAACAACTTGACAACGTGCGTTGAACTCATCAATGCAATGGAAACCTTTTCAAAACTTTCTCATTGGTTCCACAAATTACATTCAACCTGATGATCCATCTTTCGGAGAGGCGTTGGATATTTCTTCATTGAATCATCCAAGTTTTTTCTCTACTATACCGCCTTTTGTGGCACAAGAATTTTCATTAATGATACCCAATAACTTCCGGTCAAGTTAATTATCTGAAAAGTGGAGACACAGATAGTTCAACAAATTCAAGGACAGAAAACTATGGAAAAAGAAATTCGAAGAAAACTGTCTACCCGCCAACCTCCTGTCGTTGAACGATTGTCTCAAGACAGAATATATTTGGCAGGAAGCCGCCTACAATTAACCAACCCCTCTCCCTCTTTGGTGGGGTGCTCTGTTCGATACGCTACTGTGGAAAGAAGGACCGGAACGCCTCGTTGCAGGACCCCTCAACCTTTCTTTTGGAAGTGCATTGCACCACACAAATGTCTCGTGGAGTGTCTTTTTACAACCGTAAACACCTACACCCTTTTCCAACCATAACATTTTGGGCATTTTGCGTTCAAGAAACATAGCTGCTGTGGAAGAACTCTACTGGGACTATGGTCTTGATTATTTTTCGCAATACGCGAAACACCAAATGTACCAACCCAGGCAGTTTGGTTTAATTTCAAATATCTGCTTTATTAACAAGTCGTTTTCCCTCATCTTTCTAATAAATGTTTTAATAAAATAATAATTTGCAATTGTTCCATTTTACCTTAGTGTGATTTTTGTTCATACAATTCGTTCCCGGTAATACAATGTCTTACTAATTTGTGCTGTAGTACACAAGTTCAGTAAATTATAAGTTTTTATAAAATGTTAGGTTTTACATTTTTTAAAATAATTGTAATTTCGTTTATTTTAATCGCCCATTTCCATTCCGCCCCTTCTCCTCAAAATTATAATTGTAAAAAGCACATTTTTTGTCCTATTCCATCCATACTCCACACAAAATGCAGATTTTTGGCACAAACTGCACTTTACGTGGTTCCCAACGAGTGCTCCAAATCTAAGTCTCCATGTGGGCCGCAAAAACCCAGTACTCCCATAAAATACATTCGGTTCTGCACTCTTTGGAAGCCAACATTTCTTTCCGACGACACTGGTGTTCCTGTCCCCAGAATATCACCTTGCATTCCATCTCCACCCACAGCCTGTGTTTCCGTGGGAGTGTATGAATGCATTCTAGTGTGGTATCTGCATGAGTTGCCATTTTATTCCCTTGGTTTTCCTCACCCGTCTTTCTGATTGAACTTAGCTACTTTATCTAGCAAAGTTCCTAGCATTGGGATTATTAACACTACATATCGCCTCTGCATGAGCTTCTTCCATAACTTTCTATCCTTCAATATGAGGTGCATAATCAATATGTCAATCATTTCATCATCCATTAATTCTACTTCTGTCGCGTTTTTGAATGCCTTCATTCCATATGCTATAATTCTCCTTACCTAGCTGTCATAAATCAGCACTATTTTCCTCACATCTACTTTCATTGTAAACCACTCGCTACTGCATTCCACCAAATGTATGTCCCAATTACTGTTTCAGTTTTCTACGTTTTGTTTTTCGAAGCTTTTCATCGTTAATCGTAGTACTAGGTAGCCTGTTTCATCCTTTATTTCCATCTCTTTTCTCCGATCATAAACCAATATTCCATGTTCTCCATCCTATTTGTAATTATGGAGCATTTGTTGGGCCGGCCACTTCATGTTCCTTTCTACCGCCCAGCTCGAGCATTCTTCTAATACCGCTTGCATCTTTTTTCAGTTTTTGCAATTATTATTACTTCATCTACGGCTAGCTTACAATTTTAACTTTACTCCTCCACGGAATAGTTCCCTTCTTTTCCCGCACTCTCTTAGTGTATCCAGGAGTTAGTTTTTCTAATTTTTAAAGATGGCAGGTGAGAACGACTCTCCTTGTGTAACTCTTTTTTCATAATTGCTGATATTATTGTCGTGTCTCCTTCTTTTTACGCCTGTAGTGGTATTAAAAACGTGTTAACCTCTTTGGCTAGGTTCGGTTGAAAAATCAGTTTTATCTTTTTTACCAACTTGTCTCTGCATACAGTGTCGTAAGCTTTGGGGAGATCGAAAACCGCGGCGACTGTAATATTTTTTTTTAGCTCGGCACTTACTTCGATTTTGCATGCAGAATGTTTATGCCACTCTGAAAACCGTGATGGTCACGGTCTTCCACAATTTTTTTATAATACTCCAGTTGTTACAGTTTCCACAATTTTACGTACGAGCAATAACAAGCATAACAGCCTATAGTTTGATGTAGTGCTCTGATCTACTTTCCTGTGTAAAGGTTCAATGCTCCTTCTTACCATACCTTTAGTAAAATTCTCGATTTTCCAATTTTGTAACGGTACGTTCCAAAAAGGAAAAGGCAGCCAATTCCTCGGTCATATTTCCACCAAATTCTTTCATGGTAGCGATATGGTTTTTTATTTCCTCATATACTGCTTCCTCATTTTCCCTTGTGATTACTTTCAGCTTTTCAAACATTTTTAGGAATCTTTCCTCACAGTTTCTCCTCGATTTTTCTCTTTCCATTATCGATGTCAGTTGTGTGAAAGGCACCCTTCCTTTTTCGGCCATTTTCTGTATATACTTCCATTCCACCGTGATCGTGTGATGGTCTGACTGTTGATATGGGACTACATTTGCATGCCGATACTTTCATTAGCGGAAATGGACGGGCATGGAGTAACAGACTGGATAAATATCTGGAAGGCGAGGGAGGGGAAGGAAGCAATGCGATTTAGGATAAACAAGAATACGTTACAATTGATTGCAATACCTGACAGGGATATTACTATTACAAGCTAACATTAGCGAAACACATTTCATACTAGGAAACAAAGTCAGACTACATTACCACAAGTTAGAAAGGAACATTACATGTGTAAGTATCGAGGACTTTAACTTAGTTAAGAGGATGGGTTACACATGTATAATACAGTACACCATCGGTTCATCTGGAAGATTCTATTATCATACCCGATGGTCACGGCCGAGTGGCCAAACAATAAACACAGATAACAATTAACGAATACCTAAACCAGAAATTCGAACGACTATTACTGATTCTTCCTCGAGATCAGCTCTGACAAAGACGTCACCAAATTACCCAACGTGCGTATTTGGTAAAAAACCCTATTCTACACAGGACGTTTGGCTTCTATCATAGACTGCAGCGGCTCGTGTCTTTCTATCTCGAATCCATAATCGAAGTGTAACACACACACACACATCAAGAAGTGTCACAACCCGTCACGTCATGTGACTTGATCAATATAGCTTTGTCGAGGGGGAGGGGTTACTTCACAAATACATTTAACAAAGTACTTGAAATAGAATAAAGGGAAGAGGGGAGAGGGAATTTAACCACTAAGAGAGAAATAGGAGGGGAGCAACTGAGTACAGCAGCTATGTCTCAACACAGACGCTCCTTCTCAGTTTCCTGTTTCAATTTTTGGGAATAGGATTTTTCATGGATAGATTACCAGATATGGGTTACTGTATCATTCTTGCCACCTCGGGTGATACGTAGGTGTTTTCGTTGAGACGAAATTGTACTGTGATAGTTCGATTATTGATTTAACCAGCTGGTTATACGTGAGGTC
Source organism: Odonthalia washingtoniensis (assembly GCA_032358235.1). NCBI lineage: Eukaryota > Rhodophyta > Florideophyceae > Ceramiales > Rhodomelaceae > Odonthalia > Odonthalia washingtoniensis. Next base: position 8,992 of record JAULBU010025299.1, read on the forward strand.
CCAATTTCGGTGCCTCGAGTTGAAATCCCCAATAATGGTATATGTCTTCTTTTGTCTTTGTGCTATGTCGCACGTTATCATCAAAATTGTTTCAGTATTTTGGATGGAGTGCTGGGTCTTATATAGCACCCTACAACTTTACTAGCGTTGTTACTTAGCTAGATAGTCATGGCCTTTATAAGTCCTTGAAAATCTCTCTACTCTACAGTCTTAATGTTTCCTTCCCGGTTTGGATCTACTCCCTGTTCCGGTTCTTTCATGTTTTGTCGATCACTATGTACTTCAGGTCTTGTTTCATCACCAAATCCATGCCTACCCGTGTTGGTGCCGAGTTTTGCCTTCTCCATGCTGATGTCCCTTCGACATTTTCTCCTGGCCAACGTTTTTCGATTGCTTCATCCGCGTCCGATCTTGTTTCTGCTAGAATAAGTATACCTGGTTTCACTTGTTTGTAAGAAACTGTATAAAGGCATTTCTTTCTTGTAATTTCACATTGATTCCATTTAGTAAGGATTTTTAAAAGGCTGCTTCTGTAGCAGTTAAGTTTTTTTCTGTCTCCTTTCTCTGATCACCCTCCGTCTCAGGTAGTGGTATTCCTTGATCTGATGCGGAAATCAATTTTGGGGGTAGCTTAGTGTTTTCTCGTCTAATGATAACTTTTTCTCAATTTCTGGGGATGTTCTTTTATACTCGTATTCACTCCTCAATCTTCCATTGTGTTAATGCACCGCTAATGTTACCAACAATTTTTCTTCCTCCGTATTTGTGCTTTAAAACTCGATGAGTGTCAATAATTTAATATCCACCTTTTCTGATTATATTTTTCTTTAATAAAACTTTCGATTCTTCTCGTTGATCAGTTTCGTATGCGATATTTTCCATCTCTATGCTTTTTAAATTGGTTTTCTTTCTCCTTCGTCGGAGTTTCATTGTAGTTCAATGGTCTTAGGGGCTTAATCGTACGGGAAGCTTATCGCTTCGATGAGTAGGTTTTTCATCTTTTCTTCTACTGTTTTTCACTTTTTCTTTCACGAACGCAATTTCCACCACATCTTCTTCCTAAGCTCCATGCATATTTTATCCTCATATCAACTCTCCTTCGACTCCTATATATTCCATAAGTTCCGGTATTATCTTATAAATGGGCCTTGTAATTTCTATCACACAGTATCTGACTGTAATTAGGGAATCTTTCTCAATCCTTGCTATAAACTATCACCTTTTTTGGTAATTGGAATTGGATACACTTATGGTTGGCACTTTTTGTCACCTGTACATACATTTTCTTGTTTGTTTCATTGTTGCTGTATATGATTTATTGGTTTCCATTACCATCATTTGTTCTGTGGTTTTGTTTTTCTCTTTCAGTCTCTGGGTCTGTCGTTCCTATATTTGTATTTATTCCCTTTCCCCATCTCCTCTTGATACGTTGCCATATTTACCATTTACGGTGCATCGTCCAGGTATTTCTGTGTATGTTTCTTCCTATCTGATCTGCTTCTGACCACCAGTACTCTGGTTATTTGCAGTTTCGTTGTTTTTAACTGTAGGACTTCCATCGTATGCTGAAATTTTTCATTCATTCCTTTTAATTTCATTTTTGTTGGCTCCTCTTGTTTGTCTGGTTTCATATTTATTTAATTGTGGGGTTCACCAAACTCTCTTGTAGCATGTTTCCACATTTCTGTCATCTCTACAAATTTTATCTGACTTCATTTCTTCCAATTTTTTCATCCCGCTATTCGGCATATTTTCTTTTCTCCAGGTCATCAATTTCTTCCCCTAGCGTAATTTCACTGGCTGTATTTTTTCTATTCCTCAGTATTGTCGCCGCTGATCTCGGAGTGTTTGTCATTGTGGTATCGTATGGTTCCCCAATTGTATCTCTACATCCCTTACTATCTGTAATGCTTTTGTGTCTACCTGCATTTGTTTCATTTGGTTACTGGGATTTCGAGGGCTGTTTTCCATTAAATGCAGTAAACATACAAAAAGAATTAGTATGTTTACTGCCACTTTATAAATTTCTAGAGCTCTATGTTCGTTCCCTGGATCGCAGCTTTTGCACTAGACCCCCTTTCCATTTCCGTTGAATTTTGTCATTAGTAAATTCTTCTAGCAATGTGGACATTCCAACAATTTCAGTACTATTCTTAATCGTTTTTATGTCAGTGTTCTTTTATTGTTCCTGATTTCTTTTTAGTTTCCCCCCTTCTCCTTCTGAGACTTTCTTGTATCACAACTCGTCATGACAACACAACATGACACCTATAACACGTTACACGTTCTTGTACATTTAACAAACATAATTAAAAGAACATCGAACGTGTTGAAGCAATCATAAAAATTTGTCTTCACTCTTCACAGTTCGGATCATCACAGGTTATGGGCCTACATCCAACCACTACTAGTGGTTGGATGTAGTCCCATAATCTGCGTAGTACGCGTACCACGTAATAACAAACATAATAACGAACAACATAACTCATAAAAACACACATCTCACAGTTTAACCATAACAAACATCTCATAATTTAACCCCTCAAATAAATATATCATAGTTCAAACTCTCTAAATAATTCAACATATCTTAATTACGATAACCGTCACGCCTAATTGAAAAAATCCATTACTTAGCAAAGCATATATAAAAAAACAATATCTCCAAATGCAGAACCAGGCATCACACCCACCATCAATTGAACAACAAATGATTCATACAACAAGCCTTCCCACCCATGAACCAACCATCCCAACATTACACAAGGACACAATGATAACCTTTAACCATGGTTCCTCGCCATAGGAGGCGAATCAGAAACCCTATAAATAACGCAACTAGTCGAAGATATAAACTAGAACTACAATCAAATACACCATAAATCTTTCACAACATTAACGAGCGTTATACTAGCATCAATCCAACCCGACATAGCAAACTCTGTAATCACACCAGGCACACCTATCAACCCATGCTTCATTATCACTCGAGTTAAAAATTTTCTCGAAAGAAGAACATCAGCTGATCACGACTCACAAGAACTTCAGTCTTCTGACTCAATCATTAACAACTATGACACCTCAGACAAATACTTCGATACACACAAAAACATCAGAGCACTAATGACAGCAGCTAGATACCCCAACATACAAAACGAAATAACAACAATTAAATTCATCATCAAAGGGATGGGCCACCATCTAAGCTACGCCTACTTCACAGCACTCTGGCTAAAACCATACCAACGAAAACAATACAGATTCAGCCACAATACCAACCACAATTGTAGAATTCTGCCAGATTTTAAAATATGGTAGAATTATACCACACACTCACAGCCAGTGCAGAGATCCATCAAACCCCAAAAGAATAAACTACAGTATAAAGCAATACAAGAAACAACCACGATACACGCAGCTGCAACCAACATACAAAAGAAAACATACACAAGCGAGATCTACAAATGTATTTCACTACACACCACAAGATACAATCATACAAGATCATGACACAACATCAATCTCTGAGGAAGACATCGGCAAAAACAGTAAGTTCATACTAGACAGCGCTGCGCATCCAACACACTCTCCAATACCTGTTCCGAAAATGAAGAAACTAACTGAACCTTCGAACTCTCTTACTGCTGATAAATCCAAAACACCAATCACCCACTATGAATTTATATCAATACCAACAACAAATGAAAAAATAAGAAGGAAGGCACTAACATCACCGATAATACCTGACGCTTTCATATCCGTCCACAGTTTAGCAAAAAATGTAAAAAGTAATAATATTCACAAAAAAGCTTACGTCACAAACAAATCAAACATACCACCACGAATACTAACAAATCCAATAGCACATTTGTCTGAATCATCATACAATATATCTCCAGTAAACTCTAATCTTAATTCTCGCGCTATTCACTCCTCCCACCCCATTCCCCCACCATCCCCAGTATCATCCCAATGATACGAAATCCCCGCAGACATACACCCCTATACTGAAACATAGAAAAAAAATACATACAACCACACCAAGTATAAAACAAAATAAAAAACAACAACAAGCACCACTACAAAGAAACAACTCATATCATCATTACCACCATCAAACCATAAACAATCATCAAATGACATAATCATGAGCATGCATCTTACATTCAACCACGCACCCATTTCCATACTACGACAAATCTTCAGCAGCACCATGTATCCAGACCTACACGACATATCGATACCAGAGTACACCATCATCACATGCTCAGCGCGTACAGAAGGCAAGGAAGCACAGAAACCACACCCAAGATCTACCCAATTCACACCAACACCGGGTCTACAACTGCCAGCGACACATTGGGACCGATCAACCCCGCCTCCGCACGAGAAAAACGCCATATAGCGACATCATGACGGAGTATCCAGGAATGATTCCTGGATACTGTATCTAGGTATATAATAGCACAACCCATAAAATAAAGAGCTGAATTATCTACGATCATACCAGAAACTATGATCTACATCAAAAATAAACAATAACGACAACCTAATCGACTACACTCTGACGATGCAAAAGAATACAATGCAGCACGTTCTATACTGGCCCACAGCAATCTTCCGTCCAATTTCTGGGATTTTGCTGTAATTGAAGCCACATTCACATACAACCGTATACCACATACCACAACGAACCAATTTCCAATTTCTGGGACCCCTCCTCCCCATTCCCGAACAAATTACTGTCGTTTGGAACAATCTGCATAGTATATACAAAAGAAACAAAATCGAAACTAACGTCAAGATCTTGACCATCCCCATTTTTACCCAACAACAACTACCACCAATACAAAATATTACCGACCACACCAAAACGACAGGTCATACATTCCGCACATTCAGAATCCAACAAATACCAAAAATAATAACAACAGAGTCACCACCAGCACAACACTTCATACAAATAAACAAGTACCCAGCAGCCAAAGAATGGAAAAACTCACATGATGCAGAGCTACGGCAACTAAAGAACAAAACCATCATAAAATGGACACCAAATGACGAAATACGACCAAATATAAAAGCAAAAATAAAACCTATATCTCTAAAAAGGGCATACCGATACAAAAGAGACGAAAAAGGCATATCACAGCCAGAAAAGTACGATGTTCAATAAGATGAGACCTAATGATACAATCTCTTCACTACAACCCTGAAGAAACTAACGCCTATTGCGCCGAAAAACATCCTCTCGGCTAACATTCACGCATTTGAGACACCGCAATAACCCATCCGCCACTTTTATAAAACATTATCATTCACACACGAACTATATGACACTAATCACACCGTTTATGTAAAACAAATCCGTTGGTGGATGTCTCCTTCGCCTTTTCGGCATGCGAATACGGCGTTCTACGCATGAATCTATACGAATCCAATCCCGCCTGCAACATATATATAACTGCCCTCCATCACCATCCCTCTCAAGACAACTAATAGAAATCGCACACGGACCTATGCGTATATTCGAAGAAAAAGAACAATGGAATCATCCTCATATCTCTCACAATAGATTACTTCCTTGTCACAGCGGCCAATTAAAAAGATATAGATTCATTCTTCCAACATCTAAATTCATACAACAAAAAAGATCTTAGAAACCCAAAAACATTTCTGGGGTGGACTTTCACATACAAACAAAACGGCTACATCACTTTATCCCAACCTAATCTGATTACGAAAGTCACAGAAAAACTACAACTCGAAAACAACAACCCCAGATCCACCCAACTGCCACAAAAGACATCTTATGATCACAACAGTGAGGAAAAACTACTAAACTGCGAACATAAAGCAGTCTTTATTTCATTCTCTGTGAAACACGCTATCTTTCCGACGGTAGAAATACGATATTTCTTTTGTAACCAGCCGACTAGCAAGATACATAACAAAACTAATAAAAAACACCTTGAACTCCTCAATCACCTTCCGCGATATCTTAAAGGGTCCAAAAACTTCTTAATCGCATTGAACAATTCATCACCATCAATACTATCCACCTACTCAGATTCCGTCTTTGTGGAATCAACCGATAGAAAATCTACCCCCACAGCAATACATACATCATACGGAAGACTAATCCACCCGAAAATCAAATAAATAATCAATAATAGCACTAATTACATGCTAATCAGAGTCCTTCGTCGCATCGCAAGCACTTCAAGACACACTATGGCTTAGATGTCTCATCAACGACTTCTCGAAACAAAAACTCAATTCTACTCCATTTCATGTCGACAATAATGGAGTGATATTGATTTCTAAACACACATGCAGAACAAAAAGAAGAAATCACATCGACATCAAAATACATCATCTCCAACAAAGCGTCAAGAATAACAATATCAACATACTGCACATACAAACAACGACAAAATTACCATACATTCTAACCAAATTACTACTTCCCTAACGCCAAAAATACCTAATGAAAAGAGTCCAAGAAACTACTCAGCCGGAATCACCATTTTATCGAAGCATGGGAGAGTGTGAGACTTTCTCGCAAGAAAAACTACATTCCCGCTCCCTACATCGTTGCTTCGATCAATCCACACAATGAACACATGGAAAACGTAAGCCTCAGCATAACATGCATACCATCCATGCTTGCTTTTTTTTTAAGTATACCATCTACGCTTTCTTTTTTGAAAAAAAGAAAGCATGGATGGTATGCTATTTTAATATGGCAATTGTGGTGGTTATTTTAAAAAATAACAAGCACAATTGAATAACAAGCACAATTGTCATAATTAACACGAAAATTACATACAATCTTCCCACTTTGATTACTATTTGCAACCAAAGTTCCTTTTTTTGTTTACACCATTCATAACTCTTTCCTAATACTTTTGTATTATCTATTTTTTCTCCCTGTCCTATTTTTTCTATTCTCCCACTCAACTTTCTCTGTGAGACTTTCTCGTATCACAATGTGTCATGACAACATGACACATATGACACGTTACACGTTCTTGTATAATAATATTATAATATCATTATTATTAAAGAACATCGAACGTGTTGAAGCAATCATAAAATATTGCCTTCACTCTGCACAGTTCGGATCATCACATCCTTTGCAGCCGTTGTGCTCAATGCTCCTCCGTCTGGGGTTGATTTCCTTTTCTTTCTATTATTATTGAGTTCCTGGCCCAAGGTTTTTTGATGAAGCGAGTAATTAGTGCATACACCACGACACTCGTTGCACTACAGTAAGCACATTATGGGTGTAATTTACAGAAGATGAGCTTGTACTGTAGTAAATTCCTCTGAATATTATTCAGAGGAATTTACTACAGTACCAATATTATTGGTGTAGTAACATTACAGTACTCATGTATTTATGGTGACTGAAAGGTGAATCTGCGAAGCTACCTTCGAATGGTTCACCATGTCCCTATAATATACATATTATGTCTCGGGATTATAGGGGCATCGCTGGGGCGTGCTCGGACGAGAGAGTTGTAACACGTGGCAACGTGTGCTACGGTGTTGGCACAGGTGCAGCACGTATCGCGTGGTACACTACAGTGACCATATCATGAGAACAATCTGTTTCTTGCTCTAACGCAATGTTTTGGAATTGTTTTGATACCATTTTCGGGTAGCACCATTCAAAAAATAATCGAAATATTCAGGAAAGTATATCAGTTTTATTATTGTCCCGGAATTAACCTACTCCACAATACAGTACACGAAAATGTATTCAATTAACAATACCACAACGAAAATAACCCCCTACGAAATCTACTTCCCCATTTTCACAGTGACGAACACGTCATCTTCACGGCTCTCCACATTAACTACAGCACCACTTTCGTCACCAGCAGCTCCTACCGTAACCTTCGTTCCATTCTCTCCATCATCTTCGACTCTCGACGTCTTTCCACCGACTTCAACAAAGACCCCATCATCATTCTTCTCTTTCTCAACTGCTCCACCATGTATCTCTTCTGTATCTCCAGTCTCTGACGTACTGACGCCTTGGTTGTTGTTGACATCCGCAGTGTCAGTATCTTCAGCTCCGCCCGCAGTCACACGTGCTTCACTTGTTTGCACTACGATGCCCTCAACAATCCCCTCAGTCTTTGCGGCCACATCCAGACTACCAACATCTTCTCCCTGCACAGCCAAACTCTCGTTTTTAGTTGCTGCATCTACATCAACTTGACTCAAATTGACATTCAAGTCTTCTGTCACAGAATCCACTGTCGCAGTTGGAATCGCTGAATCGTCAACAATCTCATCTGCTAAATGGACTTCACGCTGCTCTTCCGTTCCCTCTTGGAGTATCCCCGCACGCCCCGAGAGAGAAGAAGGTACTTGTTGAAATGATTCAGGAATCGGTTGTTGAAGCCCTGTACCAGATTCTCCATCCTTCAATTCTTCCGTAACATTACCCACACCCAGTTGATTCTCAACATATGTTACAGTTTCCTGCGGTATCTTCTCTCTAACATCTTCTTCCATTACAGCAGTTTCATCTTCTTTCGGCTGTTCAGAAGTAAGAACCACATCAGCTTCCTCACTTATTGCAGTAGCAACGTTGTATTCATCGTTATCGACAGCTTCCATCTCCTTTTGCTCTGTGGAGATATTATCTTCGACATTAACCACATCACGAGTACTAGAAGATTCAGTATCAAACTTTTCTGATTCTTCTTCCACAAGCTCTTGATCCTTATTCAACATCATCTGAACATCAGAAACTACCTCCTCAACCTTCATCTCGGAGACGGCCTCAACAACAGCAGAACTGTCAGCCTCCTTCACCATACCAGGCATATCGAATTCACGCGATGCTACACTCTCGTCTGTGATAGCTGCATCAACTGCAGCGGTGGCGATAGCGGCAGTAGCGACGGCGACAGTAGCAGCACCCATACCTCCCAGCGTTTCATTCACATT
>JAULBU010025310.1:0-17960 GCA_032358235.1 Odonthalia washingtoniensis
ATCATCAGCGCAAGAAACGTCTACATAAACATGTATTTTCAAAGATTTTCCATATCCATAAAAGAGGCCTAGCTTCCTCGTCCCTTTTAAATACCTGAAAAATCCCTTGAGTAAAACTCAGGGGCTTTCTCGAGGGTCAGACACAAAACGCGATAATTCTGATACTGCTAAGACAATGTCTGGACGGTTGCGCACACTGAAATAGAGTAAGCACCCTACCAGTTTGAGATACGGAAAGTCTTTTCTAAGATCTTCATCACTTGGAAAAATGAGACTCTTGAATTCAACACCTTTTGAAAACGGCACAGGCTTAATCTTTTCGTCAGTCAAGTTAAACCTGTCTAGTATTTTGTCATTATATAGTGTCTGATTGATGCAGATTACTTCGAATTCATTGATCACATTCATCCCCAAAAACCTTTTCACTTTGCCCATGTCCGTCATTTTGAATCTAGCATTTAAAACCTATTTTACCTTAGTGAGTGTGCTCTTGTTGTCTGCCATTATCAGTATGAAATCAAAATAAATTAAAATTGCAAGTTACAGCCTTTTATCTTTGAACCTTGTGTACAAACATTTATCCGCATGAGTTGGTAGCATTTCGGCTTTGTTATTTAGAAAAATGTCTAAAAGTTGGTTTCAAGCACGTGAAGCTTGTTTCAGTCTTTAAAGTGCCTTCAACAATTTGATAGACTTACATTTAGGCACAAAAACCTCAAAGTCTGGAGGCGGCTTGACGTACATTTTGTCATTTAAAACCGCGTTGAGAAACGCCGTGATGAAATCCATCTGGTTTACATTTAACTTCAAATTCATCGCCAAAGAAAGTAGAACCCCTAGGGTAGATAGTCTGGATACCGGCGCATGGGTCAGATCATAATTTACTCCGTGCACTTGCATGTATCCTTTGACTACCCACCTGGGTTTTTACTTGATCACGTTTCCCTTCTCATCCTCCTTGACACGAAAAAACCATCTTGTGCCATGTGCTTTCTACCTGGCGGTGTTTTTATAAGCGTGAAAACATTTAAACTTTTCATTGAGTTTAATTCGTCGGTACACGCACTCTTCAATTTTTCTGCTTCATTTGATGACAATGCCATCTTAAAAGTTTCAGGGACATTTGTTCTGCTTTTCAATTTTTTAGCGCACAATGCTGCTTCATCCATAGTGATGGATTTGCACTTGACTTCATCAACCTCCTGCATAAACGATTTACCCCTTCCTGCTGAGAAATTTTCTCTACTTTGGGTTTGTTTTTAGATCCCGGTGGACGACCTCGCCTCTTTTTGACCTTTTCTTTTTCGCTTGTAGTAGCAGATTTCTGTTCTTATTTAATAGAGTGTGCATTTAAATGCAGTTCATCAATTTCAATGGACTTTTCAATTGGTTTGACAGAAAGTTCCGTAGGCTTTTCAACGTCCTTTTGAACTTGAGTAATCTTGATGCCTTTTCCAGGGATGGTTGTATTTACATTTGAAGTTTCGGCATGTATTTTGTTACTGTCCTTGACAGTTCTCACCCTCGGGGTTGATTTGTCCTTTTCTTTGCGTTGCTTCGTCTGTTGCACGTGAGATGGTGAATTAGCAAAAGATGGTGGCATTTTTGGTATGTGCATGGACTCATTGGGCATGTCACTTACGAAGAGCTTCTAGTCGGGCTCCTCAATGAAGGTAACATCTCTAGCCTGAATGGTGCTTTAGTTGCAGCACAGTATACCTTGTAACATAACAAGCCCTCGGCCACCCCAACCAAAATTCCTCTCTCAGCGGTGACGTCAATTTCGTCCTTTTTTCTAAAGGAATGTAAACCAAAGCTGTTCATCCAAATGGTTTAAAAACCTTTAGATCAGCTTCCTTGTTAAAGAATCTTCCGAACGGCGTTTCTCTGTTGTTGAAAGAACTTGTGGTGCATCTGTTTTGTATCGTCGTTGCGTATAAAACTGCATGAATCCACCATAATTTTAGCAGTCCACTGTCAATTAACATAGATCGAGCCATTTCAACAAGCATCCGGTTCATTCGTTCAGCAACATGCATCTGGAAATGTGCTGCACGACCCGTAGGCGAGTGAACGATACCGTTCACTTTTAAAAATGATTGTATTTACCGGGATGCGTACTAGGTGCCCTGGTCAGTTCTCAGTGTATTTATGCTATACCCTCTGTTGTCCATGAACGATTTATATATTATCGATGTTGTTCATGGTCTGAAATTTTGATTTCATTAGGAAAGTCCCAGTCAACCGTGAAAAATCGTCGATATAAGTCTGAAAATATAATTCATCGTTGAAATCCGGGATGGAAAAGGGTCCACATGTATCTGAATATACAAGCTCGCCTGGGGTACTCGTTCTTATTTTTGAGCGCTTCGGACGCTTCTGATAATTGGCAGCATGTGATTTGCCCTGTGCAAATATTACACAGCATAACATCCGTTTTAAATCTTTCATAATTATTGGTATACTTCCTAATCAGACTAAGTACTTGACTCCTGACTTTGACAAATGCCTCAACCGACGATGTCAATCACGTAATAGATTGTGTTGCTCGTAATTGTTAAATTCATCCGTTTCTGAATCAGTGGATATGGATGTGGCGTCGCTTCCGTCATCATCACTGCTGTCATTCGTAGCCTTATTTGCCGTTTCGGTGGAATTCTTTCGACGGTCATCTATTCTGTATAAATGGTCACTTCCTCTATGCCCAGTTGCAATGAACTTTGTGCCCTTTTTAACCATGCATCTGTCATTATTGAGCAAAATATGTACTGTAGGATCTTTGGTCGTCTGACCAATCGAGAGAAGGTTCCTTCCCATCCTTAGGACAAACTTTACATTTCCATATTCTCTATGGATTCCTTTCACCTTGATTTCCAAACTTTCATTGTCTGCAGTGGATACCGAGCCACTGCATGCCTTAAACTGTTCGTACAACCTTTCTTTGTCATTGGTGTAGTGGTGCTATGCACCAGAATCTAACACCCAATTGTTGACTTTAATACTGGAGTCGGTAAGATGTTCATTTGCGCATGTAAATGCGAAATTAGCATTATAATTCTGCTCTTTTTCTTGTGCTACGTTGGAATTGTTCGTTTAACCATTTTCATTGGGTTTTGCTTGTTCACCTAATACCTTCTTTGGTTCACCTCTTGCCTTACTTCGGCAGTCCTTGGCCATGTGGCCAGTCTTCAAACACCAGTTACACTTTCCTCTGAATTTGCGGGTTTGGCCTACTTTTTTGTCAGTGGTGTTCAGCGCAGAACCAGAGATTCCTCCTTTTCGTTGCCTTTCCAAAGGGATGTTAAGGTCATCGATATCTTCGCGGGAAAATTATTGTAATTTCATTACTAGGGTGACGTATGGAAAATCATCCAATGATACGTTTATCGTGCGTATGATGGGCTTGTAGACATCCAGTAAGCCTCTTGTCAAAATTCCCCATCTGTATGCGTCCTTGATAAGAGATTAAACTCTCCAAAGTCTCTATCTTTATGTTGATGATTCGGTGGTAGATTTCTCTCAAGGTATGGGTATTACGTGATATGCATTGAGCGAGCAGGGCTTCCCAGAGGCTACCTACTTGGTTGTCAATCTTCACAGCATTGAATGAGCGTGTGGTATGAGGGGCTAGACAGCAAACTAAATAGCTTCTTGCAGGTATTTTCTTGTCATTTACTTCCTCCTGTACAATTGTTCTTTGTTCATTTGTTTCAGATTATAGCACTATTGCTTCTCTTTTGTGAATTATAATCGCCAAGGCTTTTGACTAGTCATCGTAAGGGAAATATTTGTGGAGCCTTTTCTCCACCATTTTATTGTAAAAGTTAAATACCCAGGCAGTAAAATCCTGGCCTATTTCAAACCTTTTCAAACCCCTTTAAGCATGAAGTGCTCTCCTTGGTTGCGTCATCATCCGTTATTGTAGAAAGAATGTTTTTGTTGTTTCATAAATGATGGGATTTATCAGTCAGTCGATGCCAGACTTTTAATCTGTTGGAATTTGTTGGTATACTTTCAATTATTAATTGTTTTTTGTTATCATCAGTCGTAGTTGTCGTCGTAACGTACGTGCTTTTACCCTGTGTGATTCTCGACACTCGCCGCAAAAACACGCCTGCGGCTAATTCAATTTGCCTGCTGTACATTCAATGTATTGTACTTGTTCATTATATTGTAAATCAAATACCCTTAAGTAAACGAACGATTCTGCTTGTCTCGTCATTCATTTCCAAGAGCCAACACTTTCCCTCGCAATTGTCATTTTCCATAACACAAGAAATGGAAAAATATTTTCAGTGGTAATTTTTATTACACGTTTCCATAAATTACCCACTCTCCGTTTTCCAAAAACCCTCTATGTCTGCTTTTTCTTCCAATTAGGCCTTTTTAATTAATATTATCTGAAATTCTTCAGGAATGGCTGCCCTGGAATTATTTTCAGGCACTTTTTGGGCTGAAAAATGGTTTTCACAAATTTCAGATCGATTGAATTGAATGACACGTGTGTGATTTTATACTGTATCAAAGCGATAGTGGGACCAATCACCGAGCTGCTCGAATGAAGCTAACGAGCAGTTCGGTGAACAATCCAACTATCTACTAATTCGTCATGGACAACAACGTAAGCGCTGCAGCAGTTATGGCGGCATACAACCAGATCCAGAAGGAAAATGCTGATTTAGTCAGTCTCCTCATGAATAGTGATTCAGTTGAGGAGACAAGTAGTGGGGACGAAGGCGAGGGCTACGCAAAGATAAATTACGGCCGTGGTAATGCAAAATAAGGAAGCATACGAGAGGACGAAGGGGAAGGCGCACACGGAGTACGTATCAATTCTCCAGCATCACAATCCGTTGATGTTCAACAACAGTGTTGGATTATCAGCGGATTAATTTGATGAACTGTTTTCACTAAGCAAAAAGAAAATCGCAAAACCAATGGATCTCCGAGAACTTCTGACTGAAGAAGAATAGGAAATGAAATTCAGTCGCATGGGTATAGCGTCGGATGAAGCTATGTTATTTATTTTTCTAACATGCATGACAGGGGGGATGAAGGAGGATTAGGGATTTTAAATGTTGCTCACAGATTTGTTTTGAGTACTGGGACTGTGTCAAATTATGTGCCGCATGTAGGACATGCTTTGGTATATTGGCCAGCAGCTTGACGGTGACTTGATGGACGTTTCTAGATGGTGGTGAGGGTTGGAGGAAATGGTGCGTGGTCGTGTGTGAGGACAGCGCAGACAATTACAAGATTTTTAATCCCTGTAACGATTAAAATAATTTTCAGGTTTCAGGCTTCTATTTTTTTTGGCGGTGCAAACATTTTCATTGTGAATCGTCCCTGGAAAAATTTAAACTGTTTTTCAGGATTTATTTTGCGCGTGATAATTAAACGTTCTGTTTGGCCCAAAGGCCCTGAAACCCGGTTTTCAGCAATACGTTAATTAAAAAGGGCTACTGTATACTAGCATACAGTAAAAATGTGTATGACATTGTTGTATAACGTACAGCACTACGTAATAGCACGGAAAGAGAAAAAAATTTGATGTGACGATAACATTGCATCTGTTCGTCACAAACAATCATATTGTTGGTATCCTCTAAAGGAACGTTATACATTGGTGGTAACGTAGATGTTGTTGATTCCCATTGGTATTTATTAATAAAAAATTTACACGTGCCCTACTTACTGAAATTTTATGTTTCCCTACAATAATTATTTACTTATTAGTACGAATTTAACATACATAAAATATCTTCTTCTTCAAACAACTTCGCATTCGCTTTATCGTTTATTCTCATTTTTTCTCTATAGTTGAGGCAGAATTTTTCCTTCACAATGAAGAAAATTTCGTAAAAATCGGATGATGTATCGGAGGTCAGCGTTGTTTTAGTTTTGAGCACCCCACTTGCCGGTTGTTGTCCATAGTCTCTCTTAAATTACAATTAATAATTACTAAAAAAAGCCCCTTTTTTACTATGTTTGTATACCTGTTTCAGGTCACCGTAATCCACCTTCGTTTAGGCTTGAGTACTTTCCACCTTGTGTTCCTGATGTGTCCGAATACACTGTATCCAGCCAATGGGGGGGTATGGCCTGCACCTATTGACCAATAGGAAAAAGCCCCCCGCATACACGATTCGTACAACTCGCCTGCACTTTAGACTCCTCAAATGGCATACAGTGTCATACAAACGCTGGAATCGCAACACCTCACATTCCCGACACTTGGATACCCCTCCCAATCCCCCCATCGGGAATGTAAACAAGCTCCCCATCTAACTGGACCGACATCCAAGGACCCTTACCATTGTCACATAAATTACGAAAAGCGTCAGTGAAAGCAAATCTGGGACACCTGAAAGGGAAAGTGTCGGTGAAGTAAAGTCCACACACATGTGACACCTGTAACTCACGCCACTGTACGACAGGTAAGGAAACATTGTTTCCTTACTTGTCTTACCGTGACGTGAGTTACAGGTGTCACAATATCATTCCGTTCCGCCCGCATCTCACCGTCGTCTGAGGTGATGCCGTCCCGTTTTTACGCACCCTTGTTTTTAAATCACAAATCGTAGTTTCTACCATTTCTGCCTTCTTCTACCTTCAAGGTAGCGCCACACGAAAAAACGATTTAAAGAAGTGAAAAACGAAGCGACAAACGGAGCGAAAAACGAAGCGATGGATTTCTGTTCCCAACCATTATCGGAATTACTAACTCGTTGCAGTGATGAATCAGTGGTATCGGGTCAGAATCATAAGAGCATTGACACAATTATCAACCTTTTCATTAAAGATCAAGAATTGAATAATGTAGTTATTGGAAGGAACAGTAAACGTCAATTTTAACTATGAGTATGTCTCATAGCCAAAAATACGAACAAAGTACAAATCAATCTGGATGTTGGTCGCTGTACTGGAGGAAGGGACATTTTGTGATGAAAGATTAATGTAGGCTGGAGTGGCAGGCATTTTTAAGGATAATAATTGTACTACAAGTGTTGCTACAGGGGCAGTTATTGGGGGTATTGCTATGAACTAATCTATGACGTGTTGTAATATGCTGGGTTCTGAAAACTCTGCATCGTGCGAGGACGGTGAGGTGCAATTCATTGATACCAATTCCCCGGGAAGCGCTCCTAGAGGGAGAGAGGACGGGCCTCTGGAAAGATGCGTGGAAGGCTTATATCGGGCTTTTTCACGAAAGGAATAGTCTGAAATAGGAGTAGGGGAAATATTTATTTCAATTTGTAGTGGAGGACACTGGGGGATTGTTATTATTGAGAAAATAAGTCAGAGCATTGGTAGAATAATATGGGTGATTCACTGTTTCTAAATATACGAGCACACACAGATTGGGGTACTTGGAAAGATTTTGAAATCAACATAACGTGTTGTGAAGAAAGCGTATCCCGATGTTACTTGGGTTATAGATGATGAAACAAATTGGATGAAAAGCCATATATATTTTTCAAAACAAAAAGATGGGTGCAGTTGCGTGTATTATGTAATAAGTGCTCTACGTAAGTTTGGCACGTTTCGATCATTTATACCTGAAATAGGCTTCGAAGAATATAATCCGGCACTGACGGAAACTCTGCGAGATGCGTGCAAAAAGGTAATGATTTACGCTATTCTACTCAATTTTAAATTCTAAAATGGAAGTGTCCGTGACGAAGATGTGTTCATGTTGATGTGTAACCCAAGTAATATATTTCGGGAAAATCTTTATAAAACTGGGGAATTGAAAGGGCATGCAGTAGCATGCCCACTACTTCTACCAAGGGAAACCCACAGATTTTCTGAAATAGAAACGCACAAGATTTATGATAGGGAAACCGACGGTAGTTGTGATAATTCAATAATTTCCGAACGTGATGAAATAGGTGACAGTTATATGAAAGGAAACGGGGGATGTAGACGTACAGCATCAGCAGCACCAGAAACGGAAGAAATTAATATAGGGAATGATATTTTAGGGTTCATGGTGGGCCTTTCGAAGAAACGAATGCAGTTCGGTGAACAGACTGTTAGGAGGTATCCGCGCTCCTCGAAGACTGGGAGAAAAAGAAAAACGGATTATGCAGGCCGTATTAGATTTGTGTGTACGCATAACCGTTTACAGCCGAATGAAGGTATTACTGTGAATAACAGATGTAAAGCAAATTTTGAACTGCACAAAAAGCACGGTGCTACACATTGGTGTGCAGCAATGAGTGTAGCACACAATCATATACTGTCTAGTGAAATGTCGCCCCAAAGGCAAATCGAAATGTACTGATCTTTGATTGAATACCACCGTGAAATTGACGACATTGCCCTTGACAAATGTAACGTTGTTTTGACCGAGGGTGTTGGGAATGGAGGAAGAGGTGTAGTAAGGACAGAACGGATAACAGGGCAGTTAACATATAAACAAAACGTTAATGACTATACTTGGCAGGTGTCTGATAAACTACGGGATTCAGAGTATATTGGATCTGCGGCAGATGGCTGTAAGGGATTTGTCAACATTTTACCAGATACACAAGCAGTGCGTGACATGGTTCAAAACGAAATGTTTGAACGAATACGGTGTAGTGCAGGAAAGAAAGGAGTTAATGGGGATGACTGTAAGAAGGAAATTGTAGAGATAGATAGGAATGTGGATTGTTGCTTACCATGTGACAGGGTTATGTAATTGGCTACGGAGACAGGGATCATAGCCTACATCTGGAGGTTCAACAGTGACGAGGCAGCATGCAACGAGGAGGTTGTACGACGCGTGCGTATGATATTCGAAGGATTCGGGTACAGAATTGGCACCCGTGACTCTCTATTCTGTTCTGATAATAAGAAAAATCAGTTCAAGAGAATTGTACTGAGATGTAGCAAATATTCATCGGAGATATGCTCGGCTCTTTTTGTACTGCATGGGACATTTATTGACAAGTCACTATTTCACATCGATTTAGAAGTGAGAGATAGTTGCCATAGCCACCCGCCTGGGGATTTCAACCTATTACGTATACTACCCGTACAACTGCGGCAACAGGCGTAGAGGTTAAGAACAGAATTGAATATGGCGTGTCCCATGATTTTACAAATGCTGGAGAAGGAAAACAATGTTCAAATTGACGGGACTGCGTTCCGTCGTTCAATTCCACGATAGGTAGATATGTTATATCCATCGGATCATCACGCCATGCATCTAGTGCAACGACTACAATAAATGTAAAAGAAAATTTCCGGCTTGAAATATTTTTTTCAGACTAGCGGAGTTAACAATCATATCAATAGGATTTTTTGGATGTTACCAGAGTGGATAGCAGCATACAATAAGTTCGGTGTAGTTCCAGGTGTGTCTATTGACTTAAGGTGAAGGCATCAAGATATAACTTGCGTCTGATAAAAATTTCAGGACGGACGAACGCTGGGCGGGTGGTTACTTATGCTATGGGATTTGTGGAATCAGAAAGTGAGGAAGCAGTTATTTGGTTTCTGGAGCAGGTGAGGTCTGTTGTTGTACGCAACCCGAAAGTAATTGGAAGTTACTTTTCCTATTCACTGCTGAATGCCATTGACAGTGTATTTCTGCAATCGTTCTCCATATTGGATAAATGGCACCTCAATCAAAATCAAAAAATAAGTGTGGCAAGTTTTCTGCTTTCTAATCGTATGGGTAGCAAGATACGAGAAATGGAACGTGATCTGTATCGCATGCGATACAGTGGGTCCATATCCGAGTTCGAAAATCGCCGTACAGAAGTCAGTTCAAAATGGTTTGGGACTGCTTCCGACATTCCAAGATGGTATTGTTTATCGTATTTTGCGGCGTATAAACGTATAATAACTGCAGGGAGCAGGACGTTACGTGAGTTGTGATTCTTTTTTCAAGGCTCAGGTTACACGAAGTGTGCAAACTCTGAGTACAAGAGGAAGGTGATGGATCCTAAGATTTCGTTCCCAAAAATTCCAGAAAAGATCTTTGAAATCTATAAACGCCGTCTTCAACAGCAGGAGGTTGCAGACTCATGTGTTAAATCAGATTCAGCATCTCAACTCCGTGGCAGTCGGTTGTTCAGATCACATAAGGAATTCGATGCGTTTTCAAAACTCAACACGAAATAAGCAATTCAAAATTTTTGGAAGTTGTGTGTAGACCATTCTAGTTTATACGGAATCAGCGGTCACATTCAATCAACAATTGATACCAACCCACTAATTACACGAACTGTTTTTCATGCGCGAAGAAACCATTTCCAAGACGGAGCGGATAGAGTTGGTGATAGCTCAATACCATCTTGCACTACTGATAATAAAGTAGTCGGAAGTGCGAAACATAATGAAGATGAGGTCATTTACACCGACACCTTCTCTCGAAAAATAGATGTCATGTTTGAAAATTGGGAAGATGAGACGGGTAAACAGTGTGTGTGGCATAGATGCGATTGTAATGACAGTGTAACAGGAGGTATTCCATGTATGCACATTGTTTGTGTACTTCGCGATGTGAGGACATATGCTGCTATGAATCGTTTTTTCATACTGCTTTGAGACCAGTTGATGGGTAGGTGCCCAAACCAATACAACTACACCAGTATTGGCTCAGATATTATTATGAATGATCTACACTTATTGATAGACTGCGGTGGGAATATAGTGGACAGCCACCATCTGTAGAAAATCCGGATGAAAACGAGGCTATTGCAGTCTATGAGAAAAGTGAAATCGTCAAGAATTATCATGCTTTGAAATCAAAGTTTGATTGCACAATATCCTTGGCGGAATCTACTTTCTGGGATGGGGCATTCTGTATGGATAGTGTCATGAATGTTTGCATGGAATCGATGCGAAACAGTGTGAAACCTATTGCTTCTGGGAAGAGAATATTATTCGGGAATGAAACAGAAGGTACGATATCTGCTGTCCCTCTCCCGGGAGACACCCCCAACAAGTCCGGTAACCAAGCCGCTATACATATGTTGAGAGGGGCCGTTCCAGAAATCGGGAACCCTGATACAGGAAGGGGACATTATAGAGGGTCAATGAAACGAAAGCGGTCAGTAACGGAGAACGTTACGAGAAAAAGGCCGCGAAATATACCGAATCCAAAATCGACCCCATCCCCAGTTCTACCTCAACGCTCAGTTAACTATATGTCTTCATCCGACCTTGTGCAGCCTGTTTTCCCGTCGAAGGGAGCAAATGTAACTGAGCGTCTAAGACGTATCCAACAGAAGAATTCTAACAAGGACCCAATTTTTCGTTCTGCAACTCAGTAGCATGCAATGTCGTTACGATTACACGTGGTACTTTGATATGGAACTGCTCTACAGTTCCATATTTTAAGTAGTGCCCGAAAGATGCGAAAAATCGAACGGAAAAGTATGGCTTTGGCCGTGCTTTCAAAAGAAATTCTCAAAATTTTTGTAATGAAAAACTAAATTAAATTTCTTCCTGAAATTTTCAGGACTTTGCATGTACTTACAGTACATGCAATGTTTTGCCAATCGTTCAGTTTAGGATAGTGGTCGTCCTTCTTAATAGTTCCGCACTACAAATCTCGGCTAGCACCCAATCTCCAATTCTCAATTATTAATTCCCAAATTCCAAAGATTGGTTGGCCCGGCTCTGCGGGTGATGGCGTGAATAGGCAATTCCTTTTTCCTATGCGGCAGGTGAGGAATATTTCCCCCGGATCACAAGACAGATTGATGGATCCCCTCTGAAGAGGGCTATCACACAGTTCAAAGGGTCAGGTGAGGGGATTGAGTCGTCTGTTGTCGCATTGGGAGGAATGGCACGGCGGGAAGATGAGGAGCGAGTAGATTTGGTTGTCTCGGATGGGCTTGTACGTAAGTATAACCAGTTGTTTGACGAAGATGTGGACGTCATCGTGTCAGTTGAAGTGGATGCGAGTACGCGGGGTCTATGTGAGCATGGAAAAGAGAAGAAGAGAGAAAAAAATTGGAAAAATTGGAAAAATTGAAAAATGAAAAATGAAAACACTGGGTTATGAATGTGTACTGTATTTCCAAAATTTATTATAAAAATTCTATGTGTACTGTGTTTTCTACTATAGCGTGACTTGGAAAAATTCAATGTAGAAAGGATCACGGGCGCATGGTTGGAACATTAAAGCAACAGGCCCAATTCATAAGTTTTAATGAATAATAGCTGGAAAATGTATGCCTTGTGATTGTGACGTCACTATCAACAGTGGTTCGCAAAACGCAAAAATAATGAAAAATGTGATCATTGAACATTGGTTTTTCCCAATGTCTCTGTCGTATTGACAACCGTACGTACAACAGTTTTCCGAACACAAAAGTCATGATCATTATTCATGTTGAAAATTGAAAATTTTCAATGTCTCCATTATACTACGATAGTATGATTTAAATGACTAAAACAGTGCATACTGTGTTCATAGAAGATTGGTTTTTACAATGTTTTCGTCATACTGAAAATCGTGTGTACGATGTTTTTCAAAATACAACAGTGTGTCTAAATAATTTTTTGAACATTGGTTGTTTCCAGTATCTTTATCGTTTTAAAGATTTAAGGTACGACTGTTGTTAAAAAAGAAAAACGTGAAAAAAGAATATTGAACATTTGTTTTTTCAATGCTTATCCATTGTTCAGAAATAGGAAATTTATTTATTATATTTAAGACGTGAATTACGCATTAATAGACCCGTATATACACTTGAAATGAATGGTAAGAAAATATTAAAAACGCCTTAGTGGATAACCATGTTGCCGACCAATGAAGTAGAACAACCCTCCATGAGTTATATCTGTTACATGTTCTATAACTTTTCCACTTAGGTTTAAGTGGTAATCCCCATCTAGTCCACACGCGTGTATACATGCAACTTTCTTTACGGTATTTGTAAGCTTCAAAAGATACATGGTTTCTGACGAAAATGGCAACAACCGATAAAGGTTATCATTAACACATTGTAGCTCCTTCAAAGCTGCCCATGTATCCTACGCCCCCAGTTGTAGGTCTGAAACCGCCGTGACGGCCAACGAATATATTGAGAGGAAAGCTTTTCGGCCTATTCCGTCGTTTGAGTTCGTCAACAGCGTCTAACTGTTAACTGTATCAGTTGTATCCAATATTGTTTCCATGACATCTCCATGTTTGATAACGTATTGCTGATAATTGGATGCAGAAAAGTTTTCTGTTCTCCTGAATAAAGCTTTAGAAAACACGGTGACATCTGAATGGTGTAGACTTTTATAATAAGATATTTGTTGAAGTAATTGTTCCTGTATTGTATCATTAATATCACGTTCATCCCTATTTAATTGTAAACTAGTTCTCTGATTGTTTATCACTCCTTTCCACTTCCCGCAATATTCATTTTCCTCCAAATCTAGTTTCAGCGATCCGTACCATGACTGAAGTTGATTTGAAGCAACTCCCTCAAGAGAGTTCCGAATTAATGTCTCCATTTCCTTCTTTATCGCTATGGTTTCTGGGAATGTCCAATCCACCATTGAAAATTCCGTGCCACCCATTAGTCGCAGAAGGGACGTCAGTATCGATTACTTTTTGTCCTCATTCTCACGTTTATACAGTTCCCAGGTCTCAGAAATTCTGATGAACCGGTCTTTTGCTAATATGAGATCAACCGCATAGATGTGAGCTCTGTTGTTGGTATTTTTTGATAATGAAAACTTTAGGAGCTGATGAGCCGACTCAAAAACGAGCTCGACGACAAACGTAGTATGGCTGAACAGTCGAACAGTGTGTGATATAAGCTCTAGCAGCCTATGAACGTTGAGTTAATCGACAAACTTCCATAAATGGGAATTAGAATGGCATAACATGTCCACCCGTTTGACATACCTGACAGCCAAGTTGTGTAACTTTTTATGGTACAATCGTATTTTCGCTCCATGGAAAAACTGAACTGCATTTTGACCATCAACGTTCACAGTTGCCAAAACAGAAGAGAAGCTAATTGACTCAGATCTGATATTAGTTTAGCAAAAAGTGAACTATTGTAAAATAATGACGATGACAAAACAGATGGTAGAACAGTTAGTAGTCAATATACTGTGGACATGATTGTACTGAATAGAGGTTTTGTTGAGTAGTCGAATAGGGCTGGTTGCCCTTCTACCCCGACCGTTTTAAGAGCAGAACATAGTGATCACTCTAACCTACGTCGATAATTGTCATTATCAAGCTGTACGAAGCAACCCTCAATAATGCCTTTTGCCAATCCGGTCAAAAGATGGTCCGGCACGACTGCATTGTTCAAGTAACAGTCGAAGTTTCCAGATATGATTCGCTCACCATTATCATTTAAAGTAACACGATGTCTATTCTCTTCAATTTGCTGGTTTAGTTTCACGAGAGGCCATTTACCTCTGTCTGAAATATTGCTGAAGTCACCTTCAGAAATACCCATCCGCTGGCAATAAGAATTAGGTATAGGAAGTGATCGCAAAGATTTCATCCGATAAAACGTACGACAGAAAGATGAGTGGACTGAATTATATTTTGTTGAGTATGCGTAGTTCGAAGTCTTGCAATTTCGATGATGAAGAAATGAACAGTGTGTACACGGCGCCCTGGCGAAATGTTTTTTGACGTCTAAAACTTCAGCAGACGCCGTGTAGTCTGCGACGAATCCTGTAACTTCTAAAAATATTTTTGATTGAAGATCATTAGCGTCAATACATGAAAACCCAGATGTCATTCCCTCAATAATGTCTGGAATGATGATGTCGAATACATCATTTGTAGAGAATCCTGCAGGCGTTAGTGAAATTGTACGTATCGAATATTGGAGACGACGTTGTGATAGTGATAAACTATGTGGAAGTATATAGAAACCACCGACGGATCCTCGTAAAAACATTGGTGACCGTGCAGTAAAGTCATCGAAATATAGCAGAATTCTGTATATGTAATAGGGGGTTCCGCCTTGAAGTTTTCCGGTTGTCTTACATCTGCCAGAGCCACGAACAGTAATATCATCATTTGTTTTATCTACAGCACGAAGTAATACAGGAACGGACGTAATGCTTAAGGAAGTGTGAAGATGAAAGTTTCTTGATGTTAGTTCATTATGGAGATAGAATGAGATATTGTCACATCTGGTGGACTCGTTCTACTTTCAAAAGGTGTTGACGATGACGAGAACAACGCGATGCGTTGGTTTGTAAAGGTTGGTCCGCGACGGGGGGTTTATTGGTCGTATTATGACTATTTTATCCGCAGGTAGCACAGAATGGGATGCACTAGTTACAGCATCGTCGGATTCTGGAGATCCACATTGTACACTAATATCTAATTTTCTACGTCAAAGTCGTGAGCGTCGCGTCCCACGCTTGCAACGATGCCCACCTCTGCCTCTATTTTCCATCATAGTATTGGTATTGAATCGGCCATTGAAAGCCATTTCCACATACCTCTTCACTTCGCCTTGCATATGTTCTATAATTGAACGCTCGAGGTCATCGTGTGCTTCGAGGCTTCCTTTATTCCATACTAATTCATCATTTTCGTCAACTAAAAACACTGAATAGACCAATCCGTCGATTGATTGGTGTGTGGAAATTTGTTCTGATTGGTATATATCCTATCCGTGATTGGATAATGTAAAATCCTCTAAACGTCCATTACCATTGAAAGAAATCTCAATTTCATCCCCCGAGTTTGCTTTCTGTGGTAGTCCGCTATTGGATATATTGAAAGGGGAACATCTAGTTTTGGTATGCAGTTTCGTGAGTATATCTGTGGTTTGAATTCTGCGGTTGATTAGGCCGATTAAATAATTTGATTGTGGTGTGAGATTACAATTAAATTCATTAATACAAAACATGTCTCGAAAAGAAGTGGGTGAACTTACGTCTAATTTCGCCCATGATCTTGGCAGGATTACTCTTACTTATTTTTTATGAATCGTACCAGATGTAATCATTTCCTTACCTCTTACTAGGATGAGCTGAACCTTCTATTGGACGAAAAGATTTTCTATGTAATATGGGAATACTTATTGCCTCATACATGAATGACTTGGAAGTGCGTGTGGAGCATGATAGTTAGCTACAACTTTGGTCATATGGTCGTAAGCAACTAGGGTATGTCTTGCCTTGCCGTACAGGGAAATGGAGGCGATCATAATTCGTTTGCTCACCCTTCTGTCCATAATTTTCAATAATTCTTTTGCTTTGCCGATATTTTCAATGCTAAATAATGTTTATATTGATGTATTAACAGTTGAATTAATTTCCTCTTCATTCTGTTCCATCTCTAATTCAGGATCAAATCCTGTAGCTTCATTTCCGTTATTACCTCTTTCAAAAACGGAAAGGTTTTCATTTTCAATGTCTCCCAGTGTATTATCTTTTACAAGCATATGACTCACAACATTTCCAAGTTGTAATGATGCATCTTCTTCGTCCAGTGACTGACGTTTTTGAGTGATTTCATTTTTCATGGGATGATCATGTAATGATTTTGTTGGTTCATAGATTGAAGCTGATGAATCTGAATCGGATTCTGTATTCAGAAACGACTTTTTGTCCGTGTAAGGCCGTGATTTATCAAGATTATCTACTAGGTGATATAAATCATCTGAATCATTCATACCATGCTGACAGAACTGTTTATCATGTGAGGTTGAATCTATATCTTTCATATTCACAATCAGTTCATTCAGTTGCTGTTTCTCGTTGACAAAGTCATGTTGAGGTTTTGAGAGTGGTACAGGGACTGTTGTAGTGACCATTGGTTCAGTCTGGTTCTGCTCCTCTCTCAGAGACAATGATGGTACGTTCAATAAGTTAAGATTTTCAAACCAAATTGTTAGATTGGATCGACATTTACGACATCGTTTTGATTTAGGCTTGAACATGTTGACTGAAAAGCGGTTGTGAAAAATGTTAAGAAGTTGATAAGGCTGATGGTACCATGAGAATATTTTTTGCGATTTGAAATATAAAGTCGTCGCAATGAATCTTGAAGATGACGTTGATGTATATTGATAACAATTGAAATTTGATAATGTTTATAAATTCGCTGGTTTACGAATGGTTGAAATTTATGTTCAAATTTGAATTTTTCGAACGGACGAAAAGCACTGGCGGATGTGAAGAACTGCTTGGATACAGCAATGAACGTAACGCCTTTTTTTACGAACCCGCCTTCTCATCTTACAATAAAAAGCAGAACTGTTTATATTTACTTGTTGCATTGTACACCGTATTCAAGTCGAGATCTTAATCAGGTTCTGTAGAATTCTTCTCAGAGTATACCTCATATTTTTCATATCACATCTACTATTCTGTCTGCGATTCAAATCTACGTCACACTGTAATTGACATCAACTTCGATAATCAGCTACAACAATGGGATGTTCAAGATGTGTGAAGATCACAGTCTAATTTCAAAACTTTGATTGATTCAAGACTGCTTGCAGCTACAGACGTCGAGGAATCATTCGATTTACGACCAGCAGAGAAGGTGATACTGTGTGTGTGGAAAATGTATCGACTGAGGGGAGTGCCGCGTCCAAGTCTTTTTGAGATGAAGAATTAGTTGTTGGTGATAATGACGGACACGTCATGGTGGTAACGGAGGAGATGGCAGTGCTTTACAACTGAGATGGTCATTACTGAAAAAACTACAGATTTGTTTCAAACCGCAGGGCGTCTTAAAAAGTGGAGCTGAAGGAATGTTGCAGCATTCAGTAAGCTCTTTAACCCATTGCTCAATACGTACATTCTACGACATTGCAAAACAATTCATCAAAGACTTGTTCGAAAAGATCCTAATTATGCTTCCAATATTATGTACATTCCATCATTTCACGTAACACAATTCATATCACTCGCTGCAGAGTCATTTCACATTTTATTCATCACCCCGTCCGATTTATGTGATTTTCTACATATTAATGACGAGGACGACTTCGAAAATATATTATGCCGAGAGTCAGAGGATC
>JAULBU010025332.1:0-17956 GCA_032358235.1 Odonthalia washingtoniensis
TTCTGGTCTACCCAGATTTCTGAATTTCGATAATTTACAGGGAGAAATTCTTCAATTTCCCTTTTTGACAGTTCCCTAACTAATTCTATTGATGTTGTAATTGTAATATTCATTTTCATGTTCGCTCTCCTGCCTACTTTGTAGGTCTTTATTTACTCTCTATAATAAACCTATCGTTAGGTTTGTCAAGTAACTTTAATAAAAAATTCAAAGTTCTAGAAAATAAATATCGTTCTAAGAAATAAAAATAGTGATTAGTATTGTCTGATTTTGCTGTATAATCGGCACACATCTCCCAACACCGAGTTAAGCAATATTAGCCGCTTAACTGTGGAGCAAGAGATTTTTAGCAGACTGGCTAACATCGCTTACCTCGTAACGTTGAACGCCATTAAGACACTGAATAGTTTTCTTTTTCCAGCCCTAGCATTAAGAATTAATAGAGTTGGATAAGTAGGAAAATAAAAATTAAAATATTATTAGCTCTTATCCTGCTTTATTAATTCTTAAAATTAACATTGGAGTCGGCGGGAGTCGAACCCGCGTGTTATTCAATATTTATTAGGGCTTCTACAGGCTTTCTGGATAATTTTTTGTTTCGCCTACTATTAGTTTTATCCAGTCACTCTGAATAGGCTATCTAATTCTTTAATCTTTTGAATGCGAATCAGAAATTTATCAAAAGCCTTCCATTTAATGTCGGTCGACAAATCCACTGGAAGGATAAGACTTGTAAACCGCAATCACTAACCTACGTTAGCGAGAGAAAAAGCGTTTTCATTATTAGCGTTTATTTCGCTGTCCTTGTTACGGCTCAAGACGTTCCTACCTGCAACTTTCTAATTTATACAAATAGTCGAAACCAATTCGACCCCTTTAAAAAACAAACTCTAGCAACGATCTAGATTAATTTTCATTAAGCAAAAATAAATATAGCAAGTCAACCATTTTTTAAATCTTTAGTATTTGAATTGCATAACTGTTTTAAGGATAATAGGAGTAACCCCGTCTTTTCCGTATACAGTCTTAACAGCGTTCAACACAAGGTTAGCCACTGCGAGCCAAAGAAAAGATTTTGGCTCTTGCTCTGAGCCTACAAAATTGTATCGGAGAATCTTTTTGTAATTTGTCAGACTCAGCATAGCCAATGCCACTTACCGATGTGTCATAGTCTATGCACTGTATACGGACGGTCGAATTCATTACCCATTACCACCGTAACGACGGTTACGCTTAACGTTATGCGAAATTTTCATCCGGCTTTTTTAAAATATTAAATTAGCCTAATCGTATTAACTCAGCCACTTTTTTTGCAGATGAAAGTTTTTTAAAAAACAATGTCAAATCATAATTTTGCTCTAATCTATAAATTCCTTGCTTTCTTTCTATCGTAAAAGAATCATTTGCGTATGGCTCAGTTTCTGATAGATACCACTGTTTAAATTTTTTGTCATATTTCCATTTTATCAAATTATTCATATTAACCTCAATCAATTTAACTTTTTAGTATTACACGGATGAAAACTTCGCCTAACTATGTATATCCGCTGCGGACATGAGCCATATCGGAAGCTGCTCATGCCCTTGCTCTAAGCCTGCTTGGTTGTCGTTGCTTCATCTCTCCGCTTTGTTGTCAGACTTCGCAAGTCTCACGCCTTGAACGGATAAGGCATGTTACTTGCATCTTTATAGTGACGGCTTAGAGTCATCTAAGAAGACGACGGATATACGTCACGTTATGCGGAAATTTTTGAGGGTGCATAGAGTTACATTTTCTTGCTACCACCCCGCCCTTGTTAAGATGTATAGCCTAATTGATTTAAAATTTCTTTTACTTCTAGAGGTATATCAAAAGCAGACTCAATATATTGTATTTGTAAAATACAATAACCCTTTTCTAAGCCAACGAAATCCTGTAAGACATAAATAATTTTGCCTATCAAAACTCTATCTGAATACTTATCAAGCTCTGGAGAATATTCTCTTGATATAATCCAATCGCCAACTTTATAATCCCTGTCATTTTTTCTTAGCTCAAATCCTTTAATTTCATCTCTTGCAAGAGTAAAATAAGGATTAGCCGTTTTAATTGTATGTATTTTCATTTCTTTTCTCCAATTTTATTTTATAAAAAATCCTAAATACTTTTTGTAAACTCTTTTAAATGATTGCCCCGTGACATTAATTTTAATTGTCAGAATAAATAGAGCACCCTCAAAAACATCGCATAACTACGCTTAGCCAACATTTGAGGCATAGCCGATTAGTAAGAGTCTTTTTTGTATACTCTCAAACATCGGCTACCCTGAACGTTGAACGCCATTAAGACACTGAGTAGTTTTCTTTTCCCCGCCCTCGTTCTAAAAGTTCAGGATTTTCGAAAATATTACCAATAACTTTTAGCCTAGTTGCAATATTTAGTTCCAGCCCATAGCCTGTATCCTCATCGCCAATAGATATACATAAGTCCTCTTTTGAGAATACAATATCGTAAGAGCAAGTATTAGCATGATATTCAATTTTACCAAAGCTGCCAGATTCAATATTTTCATACTGATTTCTTTCCGACTCATAATAATCAAACTCAACAATATCGCCATCGAAAATGTCTTTTCCGGTTACATCTTGTAAGCCTGTAAACTGGATTAGCTTCATGTCTTTTGAGATATTGCCATACAGCAATATTTTTCCGTCTAACGATAAAGTGTATGAATCCGGTAATTCATACCAGAAACATTTCAACATTTTATCCCATACTCTTAATTTAATTTCTCTCATAATTTTCATTAACCTCAAAAATAATTAGTAAGTCAAACAGATTTTAAACTTTTATAAGTTGTCATAAAAAATAGTTCTTTTGTTGTAACGGATAATACACGTAACCCCGTCTCTTTAGTATACAGTCTTAACAGCGTTCAACACAAGGTTAGCCACTGCGAGCCAAGAAAAGAATTTGGCTCTTGCTCTGAGCCTATCTAATTATAATTGAATTATCTCTTCCTTATTTGTCAGACTTCGCAGGTCCTGCGCCTAGTGCCGATTAGTCACAGGACTTGCATTGTATACGGTCAGCTCTGAGACACGCCGGAGCGCGTCGGCTACCCTGAACGTTGTGCGGACATTTTAAACACGGCTCGATTGAACTAGGAAACTTACGAGAACTTTTTCGGAGTAGATTTCCTCGACCTCGTGTCTCGGAAAGACTCTTAAAAATCTGTTGGAATATTTTTTTGCAGTATTTCGGAATAAATATTTGCCATTTTTCGGAGACATGCTAAGAAGCACGTCAGATACGCTTAACGTTGTGCGGACATTTTTAACGGCTCATAGACTAACTTGATTGCTTAACCACCCGCCCTCGTTCTAAAAGTTCAGGATTTTCATAAATGTTACCGATTATTATAATTTTATTTTTAGGATAATAACTCTCATCGTAATCACACGGAGTGCAAAAGGGGTCATAGCCTATAATTTCATCGTTCCATTTCACAATGTCAGTATATTTTTTGCCGCAATATTCACAGGAAACAATATCGCCTTCATAAATATCTTTACCGGATACATCTTGTAAGCCGGTTTTTCTGACTAATATAATTTCCTCGGTAGGTATGCCATATAAAAATATTTTACCGTCTATTTTTAATTCGAACCCAATTGGTAGCTCATACCAAAAACATTTATGATTTTTATCCCAAGCTCTAAACATTTTCCTTTCCCTCTTTTTCTATAATTTAAAATAAATATAATTTGTAAAACTCTTTTAAGTCCCCGCCTGGGAGTTTAATTTTATTTGCCAGAATAAACTGGAGACCGTTAAAAACATCGCATAACTAAGCGTTTACGGAAATTTGAGAATAATCCGTATTACCCAGTCTCTTGCGGTTACGCTCAAACTTCGCACACGCTAATTCGTTCTACGCCATTAAAACAATTTTTCATTTAGCATTTCCCGCCCTAGTATTTCGGCTAAATCATTTGCAAATTGTTCAAAATCTTCTTCGAGTATTCCGTATTCAGGCAATCTACTACTATCCTCAACTGTATTTTGCTTGTAATCGTTAAATAATTGTATTGTAATTTTTTTAATAATTTCTTTATTCATATAAATTCCCTCCCTTGGAATTTCGTTTATTCATATAATTGTAAGTCGTCTTTAAAAACATCAGACAACACCGAGTTAAGCAATATTAGCTGCTTAACTGTAGAGGTAAGATTTTTAGCGCATTGGCTAACATCGCTTACCTCGTAACGTTAGTTGCCATTTTTGGAAGCTCATAGGGTTACTATCTAGAACTTCCAACCCGCCCAAAATGCTATTTTAAGTATGCAATTATTTTTGTTCGTATTTTGTTAAATCAACAAAACCATTTTCCAAAAGAACTTTTACAAATTGCTCTTTAGTAAAATTTTCCATCGTAGACAAAATTTTAAAAATGTGAGAATACTTTGATAATTGTTCAAATGAATCATCAAAACATTCTAATTTAGGACTAATCGAACTGCCTAAATTAACCCACTGCATTCCCATTTCTCCTCTGCAACCATCTTCGATAACATACTCCCCAAAGGTTATGCAATTTTTATCTTTGTCATCTAATGAACGTGAATAATAAGCTTTTTCTGTCCAAAAGAATCCATTAACAACAGTCCCGTATTCTAATTTTAAAATATACTCTCTAACATGCTCATAGAGTTTAGATGTTTTCTCCCATTCTTCCCAAAAGTCCTTCTCTTCTAAATTGTAATTAAAATTACAAAAATCAAAAAATAATTCTTCGTTAAATGTTTTACTTTTATAAGTGTCCTCTAAATATTTTTCAAATCTCTCTGCTATTTGTTTAATTTCTCCCACTTCCATTATCTTCTTACCTCAATCGCTTTGCTAAGTATTTGTTTTTTCTCTACTGTGTTGTAATCAGTTTTCATTTTACCCCGCCTTCTTTTCGTATCCTATTTTTTTAAGCCTTCCAATTTTTGTTTCTCTTGTCACATTGCCAACAAAAACAACCTGCCCTTTTACGATCTCAATGAGTAATTCATATAATAACCTTATTTACAAAAATCGCATTGACTCTTGCATACAGCCCCGCATGATTCAAAAACTCACTTGGCTTATTGTTAGTCGAGGCAATAACAATTATATTTTTATTCAACTCCAAAAATCTTATCAGCCTGTCCATATAACTAATAAAAGCTTTTTCGAATTCATTCTTTCCGTGCTCATATTTTTGGTAACATAAATCATCGAGAAAATAATATCGAGTAGCTACGTAATTCTTGTAAGGCAAATTAAGATTATCCACATCTTTGTAAAATGACCTAACTTCCTTTTCGTCAATCCATCGACTAGATAATAATTCTAGTTCTTTATAATATCGAACAGGTTGCCAT
The DNA here is from genome assembly GCA_032358235.1 of Odonthalia washingtoniensis. Taxonomy (NCBI): domain Eukaryota; phylum Rhodophyta; class Florideophyceae; order Ceramiales; family Rhodomelaceae; genus Odonthalia; species Odonthalia washingtoniensis. Next base: position 5,392 of record JAULBU010025332.1, read on the forward strand.
TCCCCGTCTTCATTCCTGTAAGTTTCTCTTTTATATTTTACTTGCTCAATTTTATTCTTTAATACCTCTTTCCATGCGTTCATAATCGAAGTCTTACCCGTTAATGGCTCACCTAAAAGTATTGTAGATTCTGTTGGAAGCTTGACAGGACTTAGCCCCCGTGATCTAAATAATTCTACTTTTGCATATTGGTTGAACGCTTTGAGGCAATCATTATTATCCACAGGAGGCGGAGGCTCTACGTAATTTACAGAACCTTTTGCGAATATCTCAGTTAGTTTTTCAATCAAATCTTTGTTATCCATTAGACCACCCATCCCTCTTTTTTTAATTGCTCTTTATCGTATCCCTGGTATTGACTATTTTGCGAACTATAGCCGCTCGGATAACAATCATTAAACCAAGCTTCCACTTTCGCGCATCCCTGTAAATCAAATTTGACTAGACTCTCAATTGTAAAGCCTTGCTTAAATGCAAATCGGTCTAATTTTTGGCTAGTGAGTTTTTCGAGTTTTGTAAGAATAGATTCAAAGAATTCCGAAAACGATTTATTGCTATTTAGCTCTTCGTATTTTTTTTGGGCTTGTTCATAGTATTGATTTGCTTTCGAAGATTCTAGATAGGATAAATTGAATTTTTCGTCTATCGTTCGTAATCTGTTTTTGTATTCGATAAATTTAGATGAAGTTAGTTTTTCTGGCTCTTTTGTTAATTGTTTTTGATTATTGTTTTCTTGATTTTGTGGGGTCACTGATTGACCCCTGTAGGTATCATTGGTTGACTCGGTGGGGATCATTGGTTGACCCCCTGCATACTTCTGAATGACCCCCTGAGTATCTATATAATCGTATAGTAGGCACCTGTATTTACTAATTTTGCGACCATCGCCTTTAGATAAAAGCTTAATTACTTTTTCTTTCTGCCAAAATTTCAACGCATCCTTGACTGCATTTTTTGACATTCCAGTAAGTTCTATGATTTGTGATAGGCTTAATAAATCTTCGTGTTTCTGCCATCCGTATGTCTTACGGATAATGGCTAATAGCACAAAAAATCTAGTTGGAGCTTTTCCGCATTTTGCCATGAGAACATCAAAAACAAAATTAGGAACTTGCGTTGTATTAGGGAAAAATATATTTTCCCTACTCATCTTTATTTAGCCCCTTGATTAACTCTTGTATTTTATTAATCCTCACTATCCATGAATCCAAATGGAATAAAATATCTTGCTGCCTAAACGAATCCCATTTAATCCACTTTGATCCATCAATAACAAACCAATCATCCCCAACACTCGAAAATGTAGTAAATTCCGATAATGCAAATCTTAGTTCATAAGCCTCATGCAATGCGCTTTCTTGTAATTGTTTCTTTTGCGTTGAATTCATACGTTATCCACGGCTAAACATTATTAGCCTGTAAATTTTATTTAGATTTGATTCAGGAGAAATCTATAAAATCCTCTTCACCCTTTTTCTTTCCCTAGTCGGTGTCAGTAACTCTTGGAAGGGGAAAGAGGAGATTCTTCCAAGAGTATCGGGGACTAGCCGAAATCTGACTTTTATATTATTTTCGCATTCTACTTTTTGTCAAACTATTTTTTATAGCTCCATCGTTTCCACTCAAGATTTTTTTCAAATTTTCCGCATGACTCCTGGAAGTTTACATGCATTTCAAATGACAAGCTTTTCTCGTTTGAACAGATATTCCGCCAGTCGGGCTCCAAACCCGTTCTTTCCCAGTTTGGATCAAGTTTTAAATGCTTGCACATAGAGCAGCGGTCTAATATTGCTTTTCCGCTTCTATGATGACTTTTGCTTTTTAATTCTCGCATTACTCTAAAGATACCGGGAATAAAACTTTTAACTCATACATGAAAGGCGAATTTCTTTCTAGATTCTTTTTTACTTTATCTAGAATTTGTGACCCGGTTAATTCTGCTTGTGGATTAATCTTGTTAGCCTTACAAAATGCCTTCATCCCTTCGGCACAAAATCCGAATTTTGATCTTGCCTTTTCAAGATTCCAACTTTCGGATAAGATTTTTTTCTCTTTTTCCCTGTTTCGATCCTCGATAATATTTTTCTTATTCGTATAGAATTCTTTTTGTAACTCTTCGAGTAAGGGAACTCCCTTTATCCAATAATGACTTATATAACCTGTTTCATCTTCAATAAGCGTCTCATTAATTGCTTTCGTTAGAATGCTTTTGAAAATTTGCTTCCTGCTGACATGCGCTCGAACTCCAAATTTATCAACAAATCCTTTGTAATCTTCTTTGTCGAGTTTCCCGAGTGAGATTAATTCATCTTTGCCGCTCGTAACAATCTCTTTGATTTTCTTACTCTCATTGATAGCATCTATTTTTTTTTGTAAGCTTGGTAAAAGTTCGTCAATTGAATCAGCGTGAAAGGTCACGCCGTCTTTATCTACAACACAGTAATCCCAAACTAAACCAAAAATATTTCTGGAGTAGATTGTTTTGTCGTCTTTGATAGTGACTAACTCGACTCCAAAATGATTTTCCAGTTGCACGGATTTTAATTCAGCTTCAATACTGATTTTTTTTGGTTTCAAAATTGGAATCAAAACATCCAACAAAAAGCCCTTGTCAAATCTCTTAACTAAGTGACGTTTACCGTTTACATAGACAGCCCGATCAACTGATTTTAATTTACCTAAGCCGTGATGACATTCCCCAGTAATCCCTTCATAGTGCTCTATATTTTCAATTGCAATAGTTTTGTTTAGTAGCATGATATAATTGAGATTAGATTTTGCTTTCTCGAATTCTCTGAGAGATTTAATTTTAATTTCGCCTAAATAATATCTATGCGGAAGCTTTGTTTCTTGCTGCCATTTTCCGAAGTTTTGAATTTCCTTTTCTAATTCTTTTTCTAGAGATTTTAATTTTTGTTCAAATCCGATTTGCTTAAGACTCCCATATTTTTTCAAAAATATTTCGTCATTTGTTGATTCAGGGAGTCCCGAAAAATCTTCACAAAAAACCTTAATAGTATCAATACAATCGGTTCTATGTAATCCTACATAGGTTTTAATTTGTTTCTCAAGATAATTCTTGTATCTTTCCACTTCTTCGACTTGCGAAAATCTCTTGTAGAGAAGTGTGTATTTTTCTCTAAAATATTTTTCATGGTAAGGGTTAAAGTTCCGAAGATTGTTTTCTTCTCCAAAGTTTTCAACTTCAAACTTATCAGACATTTCCGTAGCGATAACTGAACCTGGTTGAGCCTTTAGATTTTTCTTCCAATCCCAAAGGTCGAAAAGAATTTCTTTTGGCGTTTTGTTTTGACCGAGGATCTCTTCTACTTCAAGAACTGGTTTGTATTTTGATTTTTTTTGTTCTTTCATCTCATAATTCCTTTATAAAACTTTTTACTAAATTCGCTTTATCGGCAAAATATTGTTTCCATGCTTTGCCGACTACCCTGGACTCCCACCACTTGAGCATATTATAATCACGCTCAAGCTGTGAAAGATTAGTGCTAACTTTTGAAGGCATTAGGTTCCTTCTCTTGCGGTGTCAATAGTTACGCTTGCATGACTGCCAGATAATATGTATTTGTCTTTTTCGAATTGAGTAAAAATAATGTCATCTAGTGGTGTGTTCCTGATTAGTATAACAGTGTCATCTTCTTGCTTGCAAACTCTATAAGATTTAGCCTCATCAAAAACTCTATGCGTAGATACAAACTCCATAGGAGCCATGCCCGCAAAATTTTCGTGCTTTTGCGAGTAGTCAGCCTTACAAGTCCCGATTAATTGTTTTTGTTCGTTATATAATTTAAACATAATTTCCTTTTTTTATTTCACTCTCTCTTGCACTATCAAGAGCAGTGAACACGCAAACTTTATTTTTATTTTCACAACATTTATATACGCGTTAATAGTGAACTCGTGGCTAAGAGTTTAACGCTTGTTAGCCTTTCCGCTTATACTAAATTAAAATACTTCCTCGTAGTCTACTTCTTTAGATTCTTCTACTATTTCAGGAGTATCTTGTTTTTTAAGATTCTCGAAATATGGAGTAATTACGCTTTCAGCCTCTGCAAGAAAAAATCTAAGATAGTTTGTTTTATCCCATACAGTTTCTCCGTTTACAGTTTTCTCTACCCATTTGGTATCTACTGGCATGTTATCTTTTGTGTAGTAGTTTGATATTTTTTCGTCACCATAATGGATGTAAAAACCTTGGTTAAATCTTTGAGAGTCTTTGTCTTTGATTTTGTAAGAGCCTATAACAATAGGAGTTTTTTTAAGGTCAAGTTTTACGAACTTAGCTAAGCGGTTAATAAGGCTTATTCCATGTTCAGTTTTGAATTTTGTTTCAATTTGCAAGAGTTCATTCCCATCTTTAATTTTAAGAATTACTTTTTTGAATTTGACCCCATCCATATCCTGTTCTATAATTTTTAGCGAGTCAATTACTCCTTCGATTGCAAAAATAGGAATTACCCATTTTTCTTTTTCAATGCCTGTTTTGGGGTTTTTTACATTTACTTTAATCGCTCCTGCGTCACCTTCAAAAGCATCTCTTACTATACCGCCATTAAGTATTTTATAATACTTTGTTTGGCTCCCGTTTTTAATCACTTCGCCCATTTTATTTTTCTCCTATTGATTTTCTAAATTTAAAAACTTCTTCAGCCACTCTGTCACGAGTGTAACTGTTCTTAGCCGCTTGGATTCTTATAAAAAAATCACCACAATATGTCTCCTGCTGCTTAGCCCCGAAAGGGATGCCGTGTATATTGTATGCGGCTTTGTAAGACTGCGCATATGCAAGAGACATTTTATCAAGTATTTTAATTTTATTCGCCGTCATTGCAAACCTCGATATTTTTATAAGTTGCGGTTAATAGCTCTTTTGTGTTATTTCGCTCTTCTTCTGTCGCAAACGGGAAGAAGTCACCGGTGTTAATGTCTACCAATTTCTTGCTGCCGAAAATGACTTCAGGAGCAAAGAATCTGACATTAGGATTTGTGTTTGTTTTACTCATTGTTTTCTCCTATGACCGGAATAGGCATTCCAAAGAATTTTCTGAGGGCTTGGTTGACGATTCCCTTTTTACTGATTCTCGTTATATCGGAATAGTTTGAAAGCTTGGAATAAACCTCTTGGTCTAATTCTAAACTTGTCCGTATAGTTTTTGATTTTTTTTTCTTCATTATTTTATCCTTCTTTATTTATAAATATCTTACCATTGAATTTATGTCAAGCGTAAAAAAGAATATTTTTACAGGAAAATACATTAAAAAATATCAATAGATATACGCCTATTTTTATCAAATTTAATCTGTTTTATACAATATAATTGTTTAGTAGTTTGCAATATTTCCTAGCAAATTTAGAATTTTTGAATCTTGCTATGTCTCATGAGACTATTTATGGAAATTGAATTTTAATTTTGCTTTTTAATTTGACAAAGATTTTATATTGTCGATAGTAAATAAAAGAGGGAAACGAAATGACAGAAATTAAATATAGTTATAAAGAGCTATCAGAAATCAGTAAAACGATTTTCGAAAAATTAATTGAGGATGAAATTCTTGACGCTGCTTTAGCATCAAGTTCGTTCTTTGATTACGTTGATTTGAAAATTAAGGGCTACGCGGTGTTAGTCTCAATCAAAACAAGAGCTTGCACTTATGGCAATAATGAGAGTAAAAAATACGCGCACATAGTGAGCGAAAACAGAATAAATTTTTGCGAAATGGATTTAGAAGAGATGGAGTTGAAAAGATTTATTTATATCAAAAATCGCCGTAGAGAAAAACGAGGGATTAAAACAATGTTTAATGTTCGTCCTGTTCGATTCAATGGAGATACAAAAAAAGAAACAGTCGTAAGTTGGGAGGCATAAGCACAAAAAAGCCCCAAGCTACAAGCAAGGGGCTTCGTTGCAAATCTAGGAGCAAATACGCACGTTGTATTTACGAACAAAAAACATAAAGGAAAAATTAAATGTTAGAATCAGTAACAATCAATAAATCAAATCTATTACTATCTATATTTTAAGCAAGTAAAAATTTGTAAAATTAAGCTTACTAAAAGGAGTGCGGCTTATCGTTCCGCGTTGACTAATCAGAGTAAGCTTTTATACCTACTCCGAAATATCTATCTAGAAGAGTAGGGGTTGCTGTGGCTCTTTTCTTGCTTTAGGTATATTCGACAAAGTGACATACACCAAGGCTCGTTCCAAATTCAATCTGTAAAATGCCTGCTCTAATCTGTGGTGAGGCAAAGAGCAACATTCGAAACGAACTCCATTGCCTACGACTCTAGGCAAGGCATTCAAGAATTGAATTCCAAAGCTATTAGATTTTTGAATTGTCTTTGTCATAATACAACTATCGGATAATAGGTATTATTTTGTCAATTAATTTTCATGCCAAGTTGTATATTTTTTACAATCTTCCTGATGCCGGGAAGATGATTTTTGTCATGTCGATAAAAGTGGGTTTCTTCGACATGAGATTAAAGTCATGTCGAAATTATTTTATTTTTCTCCATTTTTTATCGCTAAAGCATCTATCTCTTTAAGGTAGAGGACATACTGTTTTCTGTCATCATCTGAGTTTGTTAATTTTTGTCCTAACTCAATTAATTGCTTAAACCTAGCGATTTTCTCCTGCTTTGTCATGTTTTTAATTTTTAAAATCATGCTTTCAAATTCTATGTTCATCTTATTTTTCTCCAAAAATATCGCCCGGCTTAAGTTTGCTTTGCTGATAGAATTTGGTAGTCGTGTCTGTAGATGCATGTCCTAGATACTGGCTTACCGCCTTTAAGTCTAACTTCTTGATATTCAAGAAATCATTTGCGACATAGTGCCGGAATGAGTGGGGGTGTATGTCAGATCGTCCAAGTATAATCTTGGAAGCTTTGCGGATGGAGTCAAAGACAAACTTGTAAATTTTCTTGTGCTCCGTGTCGCTGTATTCTTTGCCGGTCCCGAATTCGCAAAGATAATATTTGCCGCCGAAAATTACATTAGTCTCTTTGTAAGTCTCTTTGTCTAGATATACAATACGCTCTTTGTTGCCTTTGCCTCTGACTGACAAATTATACATACCTTTAATTAGTTCGATGTCTGAGTGCCTAACGGTTAATAGCTCGGATATTCTAAGCCCTGTTTTAGATAGCACTTTGATGATCTGCTTAATCTCAGGAGTAGGTATTGCTACCATTTTTTTGGTCTTTTGGTTTTTGACTTCCGCACCTTCGATAAGCAAATTAATTTCTGAATTCGTCAGAATATTTTGCTCTTGGATTCCTAAAGCGACTTTTCCAGTTTTGAACTCTTCCAAAAATTCGATAAGTTCCAAAAACTTTTCAGACTCGATAAGCCTTTTTTTGTGTGTAATTTTTAGAGCGTGAACGATTGCTGCTCGGTGACTCTTGAGAGTAGCAACCCGTTTTATTTTTTTGAGTTGCTTAAAATACTTCTCAAATTCGTAAACCGACAAATCAGAGATAGCCTGATTTGCCTGTTTAATTTGATTCCCATAGTCTTGATTTGTGTATATCAATTTCATTTATTTATACCAATAATTTCAATTTTTAATTTCTTAGTAAGCTCAATAGCGTCGTTTAAAGTGACGTTACAACTAGCCGCCATATTGTGCAGCATCCAAAGCCTGATTTCATCAGGATGATATTTTTTTAGTTTAAATTCCAATTCTTGCATTTTAGTTTCCTTTTCTGATAATATAATTTTTTAATGCTTCGCCAAAATACTCTTCAATAGATTTTCCGGTATTTCTAGCAACTCCAGAGCCTACTAATCGAGATCCGTTTTCCCAGTGGGTATCTTCGCAATATACGATACCATCAACAATATAGTAATTTGATTGGCACCAATCGACAGCGTGTCTGTAAGTTGCGACTTCGTGAGATACTTTTTCTATCTGAGACACTGTAACGAACTCACCAGTTTTTTCTGTGTATTCTCCGTTGCTATCGTAACCATCGTATTTTTGATTAAAAGTTTTCATCGTCTTCTTCCTTTTGCCTTTTGTAGTAGGCTGCTTTTGATTTGTTAATAATAACCATATATATTTTATTCTGTTTTGTCAAGCTTTATTTTTGAATAAAATTCTAGTTTTATTCAAAAATGTCCTTAAAATACTGAGATTTCGCAAATAATCAGTGTAGATTTGTATTGAGATTTGGAGCGTTTTTAAGCAGATTAATATAAATGACTGTTAAGTAGTTTGTAATATTTGTTAAGGAATTTTAAGTTTTTGTTCAAAAAATTACACGTAACCAAAATATAAAAAATGGCTCATGATAAAATTAATTACCATGAGCCTAATGGCTAGTGCCGACTTTCAAAAATTAAAGCGTTCTTTGGTTAATGTAAAGCGTCAAGCTCAAAACAATAAGACCAATCAAATAAAGACCCGTAGCGAGTGAGTCGGAAAAATAAGACAAAGGTTTTGCAAGGATAACAAGGATTAATCCAAGCGTAAAAAATATATTAATCCAATCCTCTATGTCAAATTCTTTAACCGTGTGGATAATATGCGTTAGTCTTAGTTTTATTTTATCCATAGTTTTATAAGGCAACGAGCAACAAAAACGCATAAACTAAAATAAGCAATCGGGGCAAGATAGATTGACAGTAATATTAAGAACTCGCCAAAGACGCCAAAGCATTCTTTAAAATTCATTACAGCCCTGCCTGCTTTCGGATCAATTCAGTTGCAAGACTTGGAGCTTTTGCCGGGCTAAAGATATTTCCAAATTTTATAAAAATATATAACACTACCCCGATTAAGGCTAATATGCATAAGCCAATGAAGCCCCAAAACTGATAGTCTAGTTGTTTGATTCTTCCTTTGGATTCTGCAAGAGATTCTATTTTTTTATTTTGGATTTCAACCACTTTGTCTTTTTCTGCAAGTTTATCTTCCAACTCGATAATGTATTTACTTTGAGACTGGAGACCGCTTTGGGCGTTTTTCAATTCGCTTGCAATATAATTTTTTTTATCCTGCGGAATCGCTTCATCTTTTTCTACTCGATTAATTATCTCAGACAAATCTATGTTTTCCGCTGTCGGTTTATGCGGAACGCTTGCACATGAGAACATGATCAATAAGCTAATTAGTATTAGTTTCATTTTTTACCCTTCTCCTTAATTTCAATTTCACAATCCTTAATCCATTTTTCAGAGTGTCCGAATGTATGACAAAAATTAACAGCCTGCCCTTTGTCCGGGAATGCTGCTAAAATATTACCGTTAGGATTTTTAATCATCACCCAAATCATAACAACCCTGCTTTCTTTCTGTGGTGGTCTCTTAACTCGGTTGCTGTGAAAGCATAGATTGTAATTTGGTCGAACTGAGTTGCAAGATTTTTCGTAAACTCAATTAACTCTTTTACCTCTTCTTCTTTCAGTAAGTGCTTGTTATTTTTAAACATGCCTTTTATTTTTTTTTCTAATGCTGTCAAAATTTCCTCTCTTGGCTGCAATCTCATGCAGTGGTCATACCAATCTCTATTCATTTTTTGTCTCGTGTATTTCTTCTATTTGGCTAAACAAAATACTGACCTCATAGAGTTCTTTTCTTTTCAATTCCATTTCGACCAGAATCTTTTTATTTTGTTCAAGGTAAATCTTCATTTGTCTCACTCTGTAAATATCAAAATAAATTGATACAAAAAGCATTCCGATAGTAATTAAAAAAAGCGTATCATTCATTATTGCAAGCCGTGTATATTAATTCTCTTCTCATAATTCTTAGCTGAGTATCTATCGAGTAGAGATAATAAGCGATAGCGCATAATGTCAGCAATCCCAAGAGCTTCATTTCTCGTAATCCTCTTTAATTTCCGAGTAATCAAGTAAGCAATATAAAAAAGTCCTTTGCTTTGATTTGTAAAGCGTATCTCTAAACTCAATCCACTCTTTAGATTTCCAAGTTTTGTATAGCACCTGGCAACCTGCCGACCAGCCGCCAATGTCATCTAGACTCTCTCCACCTGCATGAATATCAATCCCCGTTCCATCGGTAAAGATTCGCGACTTATCGGGCTTGCCTTTACGGTTAATATCTCTATATCCCTCGACAGCACCTTTCGGATATTTAGCAAAAATGTTAAATGCATCGTTACCAAAGTGTTTAGCTCTACACGCTTGATACAATCCATTCTTCAGATAAAAAGCCCCGTTAGGATTCATTGGGCTTACAGTGTATTTTTTACCAGGCTCTACCGTCCCAATATAAACTTTACGCTCTTCCGAGTTAATGATCCCGATCGTATCATCATACTTGTTAAAGACTTGCGTATTCTCCATCAAATCCCCGTCACCGTCTGGGGTGCATCCGCGAATACCGAATATTACCCACTCAGTAGTAAGCGTTACATTATAAGTCTTTTTGAGATAGTCGGTGATTACTTGTTTGACGCTTGCCATTATCTACCAAGTCCTGATTCTACTTCCGGCACTAGAGGCAATTCAGTATTTGTCGCCATTGGAATACTCCGCCAAGCTCTTACAATATCGGCAACATACGGGAGTCTATCGCCTACGATTTTGATTGATAAAGGAATCACAAAGATATAAATTGTATCTTTAATAAATTTAAAAACATTATCAGAGACTAGCACAATATTTGCCCCTAACATGTATGACGCAATCATATTGCCTGTAGTCGCTCCCAAAATAACTATTGCAACTAAGACAAAACTCCACAGATAAATCCTTTCCGAGATTCTGTCTAACTTATTTTCCGGTCTCATCGTTGTTATCATCTCCTATTACTTCAAACTCAGTTTCTTCATCAACTTCTATAAATCCATTAGCTCCATAGCAACTTAGTAACAATCGTTTCCTATCTATTTTTATAGCATACTGACCATTAAACATAATCGCCTCGCCCTTTGGAATGTCCTTGAATTTTAAACTCTTATTACTCATCTTATAATCCTAAAATTAAATAGCTTTTCGGCTATCGAACTTACAATATAATTCTGGAATCGAATAGAGATAGAATCCAATTTTTTAGAGACCTGTCTATCGAATAGATTTTCGAGATTAGGTTTTTTACTCCATGTAAACAAAATTATACCAAACGTTTTTGTGTTCATATCCCAAATCTTATAGCTCAAGAGGTTATCAATTCCATTCGCTTCTAGGAATATAATTAACGGGCTTGTCGGATAATCGCTCTTAATTCCATCATACGAAATCAAACTCCAATCATTCGCAAGAGAGGCATGTATGATAGATTTATAAATTTCATATTCTAATAATGTAGGGAAAAAATCGTCAGGCTTACTGTTTATTTTTCTTACAGTTATTTTTTTATTTTTAAATACATTTGGCTTACTGTCAGTATCCTTTAAATTAAAAGTGACTTCTTCGTTTATATACGCTTGCCCGTTAAATGTCCGATACAAAGAATAGCTATCCGCACGCAATGCCCCCTGGCACCACAGCAAATCCGAATTTATATCTCGTATACTTTTGTTACGTTCTTGGAAATATGTAATTCCTAACGCTGCCAAAAGATTAGAAATCCTAGACCGCAAAAAATAGACAACTACGGATGCGATAATCGAAAGAATAGAAGTAAAAATAATAACAGAGACTTCTGCAAGTCCTATCATTATTTTTACTAATATCTTATGTAGCTCTTCTGAAATGTCCACTTAGTAGTCCTTATAATCAATCACGGCGTTCGCTGAGATTGTCGCTGTTAATGGAGTTATACTTACTAAGATAATATCAGACACGTCTTAGTATCCTTTTGATTCCATGTAAATTTTAAACGCTTCCAACTCTTCGGAAGTCTTAACCAATTCTAATCTATCCGTCAAATCGTATCTAATACCAGTCTGTGCTCCGTGGTAATTTTGATACGCGTCTGATTTGCGTTTTATCCGAGTCGCCAAATCTGTGATAACTGCAAAGTCTTGAGAGTTTGCTTCCGAGACCAACATAGGCAACTCAGAGAGTAACGCCTGTTTATCGCTGTCACTAGCAGCAAGCCAACGTTCCGATTGGAATACTTTTGTAGTCCATCCTGTAACCTCCGCCGATGGATATTGAGAGAGGATACTGTCTATATTCCTCTGATATGTCGCGTTAATAGATTCAAGCAAAGTTTTTTTGAGAGGTTTTATTTTAATCGAATCCGTAAATTTAAACAACTCAGAATTTTTATCCTCGTAAAGATTTTTCATAAATACGCTAAATTCTGCAAAATCTTTGTTCTCAAATTTTGGTTCGACGCTAACAAGCGTTAGCTGCTCATTTAACTCTTCGTAAGTGAGTTTATAATTTTTAAAATTTACAATCATATAGATACACTCCCTGCGTTAAAATATCCGTATTCGGTCAACAGGTGCTCGTTAGTATCTGAGCGACCCTGCATACTGAGATACTCGACGTATTTTGCGTTATTGATTGTATTAGGAATTGATGCGTAATTGGAGACAAGAGTTATACCGTTGCTAACCCCATGTCCGAGAGTAAAAATTATTTCTGGGTCAATCTCTCCAAAGACGATTAGGAATATACTAGCCC